>BPLR01011352.1:0-91719 GCA_021605095.1 Caerostris extrusa | reverse complement strand
TGTAAATATTGTTTTTTCTTGTATCTTTGACATTTATGTTTAAGTATCACTTTAATTCATTTTCTTGTATCTTTGACTTCAACTTATGTTTAAGCAGCACTTTAATACAATTGCCTTTTAAAAAATCTGATTAGTATTGAAAGTAAGATAGAATTATCATAAATAAGTACCTTTTTTCCCACTTTTCATGTTTTAGTATGTTATGTAAGAGGTTTTTTTCTGAACAAATTATTATTATGCATATCTTTAATTTTTATGAAGAGATAAGGGATTTGTAATTGTAAATATTGCTTTATTTTAAATGTTTGGCAACAGCTTATGACTAAGTAGCACTTTAAAAAAACATAAGAAGAATTTAAAGTGTTTAAGAATTTATAACAATTAATATTATCATAGGGGTTGACAATTTGAATTCCAAATAAATTAAAAAGAAAAATATGTTCAATCAATTATACAACCCTAACCATTCTAAGATTTAAATATAGAAGTTATTACAGATACATAATAATATAAGATACCAATACTGTTAATTTTTATTAAATAAAATTAAACAGAATATTTTATTATATTTGTTTCAGTATTACAAATATATACAGGATTAAAAAATATAATTTCATGTTTTACAATATATAATTTAAATTAGATACATTATTGAATTTCGAAAAAAATTTGTTTAAAAAAAATAATCACGGTCTCTTGAAATGAACATTAACATCAAATAATTTAATTACAACTGCACATTTCTACAATAATACAAAAGTAAATAACCTTACCCAAATTTCTGACTGGATTACTTTATATTTCAATCTCGTATGCAAAGAGATTCTATCCTACAAAAACAAGTCAGGTGTGAGTGAATAGGCACTACATACATCCCATACTATTACATAGAAATTTATTTTAAAACGTTGTTATTTAAAGAAATCATTTGTATACTTGTTGGAGGAAAATATCAGTAAAGATTAAAAACCTCCTTCTTCATGGCCCCAACAGCCACATGGTGGGCCAAGGCCATCTGCCTATTGGAAAGATTTCGAGACAAAAGATGTTTACTTTTTACGGAGATGGGTTGTCAGCTCCCAACGTTCTGCAGTCATATTAGATATTAGGGCCTGATAGTCTCTGGCGCTTGGTACCACACGTTTCGAGATCGAATCCTGGCGGTGCCATGAATGCTTGTAGTGGTTAGGAATCCCCTTAAGCGGTTGATGCCTGTATCATACAACCGTAGTGCGTCACAGATCCTAATCAGACTTCTTCTCACCCACATCCTTCCCAAACTGTAAGGGGGCAACTCAGCCCTAGGCACAGTGATGTGGATGGTGTAGTACAGAAGTCTGAATGGTCGAGTGTCCAGCGCTCGGTTCCACAGGTTTCGGATGCGAGTCCCGGCGATGACATGGCTGTCTGTAGTGGTCCGGAATCCACTTTGAGCCGTAAGTTCCGGTCTCATATGACTCTAGTACGTCACGGAGATCAATCAGACTTCTCACCCACATCATTTCTAAACTGTATATGAGCAACTCAGCTCTAAGCACTATGATGTGGTGTCATGTAGTAGTAGTAGTCATATTAGACAGGGACCTACGGTTTAAAGTGGATTCCGAAACATTACAAACATTCATGACAATCCGGTACTCGAACACGAAACTTGCGGGACCGAGTGCCAAAGATTTAATCACTCCTGTCATCAGGCTCTAGGTTACAAAAAACCTAGATTTCTAAAAATTAAAAAAAGAGTTCCTTCCATTGTGCATTCTGAAATTTCACATCTCTGTTGAGATAAAACGTTTATAATTTTAATAAAACAGTGTTTTCATTTTTTACGAAACACTGATGTTAATAAAATTAAAATTTTTATTTCACTAAAAAAATGAATAAAATATTTTTGTGATTCAATCAATTGATGAAAAGTATAATAAATCCATGAAAAAAAAAAGCAATGTTTCAGTGATGGTTATAAGTTTACCGATTATATAACCGAATAGATACGTATATACGAATGCGTTTATGCTCACAACTATCTCAACCATAAAGACAAGCTGTTAAACTTTTATCCAAAGAATTTCTTAAGAAATTTACTTTTGAAAAAGATATCATCTCGAATATTTTAAAAAAGAAACATTGTGCGTTCACAAATGCAATATCCCAACCAGAACTGAATATTCATTCTGCTCCAAAGGAAATAACCTTAACCACCGTTCTAACTGAATTACTTGAGATTTCAGAATCTCTCTGCCATGTAAACGGAAGATAGAAGTCTTAAACTAGGATCCTTCCAACCAGGACCAGCCGGGTATGGGCAAATAGGTACTGTGGGCTTCAAATTCTTTTCTGTTACATAACTCAATATATCAGGCGAATCGATTTTATGCCATCGTCCTCAAAAGAAGGCACCGACTTCCACGTTAGGATATGAAGGATTCCTTTTTATGCACTAGATTTCTCTGCTTTTTCTTCTTCTATTCCTCTGTACTTTTTTTTTCTTCTTTTTCGTATTATTATTATTTTCATATTATTCATTTTTCCTTTTGATGAAGAAAAGCATTTTCTTTTTTTTTTTCTAGTGGAGGAATTTTAGATTTTTTTTATCTTTCAAAGAGAGAAGAAAATGATTTTTTGCGCGATTAAATCAAAATCTTGGAACGATAGACTTAAAAGAAAATTCATTTTATTTTGATGTTATATTTATTATATGTATTTTTTTTTTTCTTCTGAAAATGTATTATAAGAGATAGATTTAAAATAAAACTCAAATGGTGTCATTTTATTTTATTTTTTTATTTATTATTTTTTTTGTAGAGTATACTGTACACTAGATAAATGCAGATAAATGCGATTAGATTGTTTATTTTAGTTTTATTTATATTTTTATTTATTTTTTTTATCTCTAGAGTTATTTAAATAAGTAATCTCAGTATGCATTTCATTTCAATCAAGTTTACAATCCAGGCGAGGATCAGCTGAAAATCTATTTGCGAATGTGTATTGTGGGAAAAAGTTTTTAAAAATGGAACTTTGCTGATAAGCTAAGATAATAGCATAGTACTCTTCAAAGAATTGCTGGGAAAGAAAACATTTTTCAATATTTAATCCTTATATTGCAGTTGCTCATTTATCATACAACCATTTAGCTTCAATACAATATTTTTTTCAATCCATAGTTGAATTTCCAAATACATTTGAATTTATAACAATAATTTTAGTTATTAATGCGTATGTAGTTAAAAAATTAAAAGTTAAAATAAAAATCCTCGTTTTATGACAAGATACACAATAAAATATTATGAATATCATGTAAATCGTTATATTTTCCAGCGAATTGTATAATTTATTAAATAACTTAATGTACTTACATATAATGCTTAATAATTCATAATTTAAGTCTTTTTTTATTTGTTAATTTCATTTATTAATTCTTATGTAGTTAGATACGAAAAATTAAATGGACACAATTTTATTATGGCAAGATAATTGACAAGATAGGCAATAAAATATTATGATTATTCTGTAAATCATTATGATTTTCAAGCAAATTGAACAATCTATTAAATAATTTGTTGAAATTATAAATTATTATTAAGCATTGCATGCTTTTTTTTTCTTTGTTAATTGTACTTACAGTAGAAAAATAGATATTCTCTACCAAGCAAGGACCAAACGAAAATCTATTTGCAAATGTGCATTGTGGAAAAAATAATTTAAAAATGAAACTATGTTGATAAGCTAATATAATAGTATAGCTCTCTTCGCAGAATTGCTGGGAAAAATATTTTAATAATTAATCCTTATTTCCCTAATATTGTGGCTGCACATTTATCAAACCACCATTTAATTTTCGATATAATATTTTTCATTCCATAGTTTTATTTCCGAAATATATTTAAATATGTAATTATATTTTTAATTTGTGATAATAAGTAATAATAATTTTAGTTGTTAATTCGTATGTAATTAAAAAAGAAAAATTAATTGAATATTATGGCAAGATAATAGACAAGATAAGCAATAAAAGATTATAATTATCATGTAAATTATTATATTTTTAAGTGAATTGAATAATTTATTATTTAATCTGAAGCACGTACTTAAATTATAATTTATTAATTATTGTAGGTTTTTTTTCTTTGTTATTTGTATTTATAGTAGAAATAGATTTTCTCTAATTGCTAAATTATTTTTGTGTGGTGATTTTCTTTTTGCAAATACCAATAGCTTGCGGCTAATTTTTTATGTTGTTTCCCTTAGCTACGAATAAAACCCTAAGAACAGTATCAGAGTTCCAAAAATCCATAAGCAAACCATGCAAAATGGTATTTGTAAGCTTGTATAAGAAACTTACTTATATTTGAAATTGACCATCATTAAATGAAAAAAATGCTGGTAAATTTATTAGTAATTGTATCTGTGACCAACAGGCTAGTGATAACTGTATCTGTCTTCACCAAAAAAAGAAAAATATTTTCATTTTCGCCGAAAAACAATTCGAAAAGTAGTTGGTTTCATTAATATTTTGAAATGATATGCTGATAGCAATGGAAATAAAATTTAAAATGGCAGTTTTGTATGTACAAATCATTGAGTCTATCAAATAATTCATCAATAATTTATTAAGTCAGAGAATAAAAATCCCGCTTTGTTATATGAGTTGTTTTGCGGTTGTTTTATTCAATGTTGAACTTGGGCTTTCTCAATTAGATTTCCTATGACTTCTGCTTTTGATCTTATCTAATTGTGACTAATATAATCCAGAAATATAGAATAATGCGTAATATGTTTTGTTAATCTATTGTTTATTTTAATTTAAAAATATATATATTTATTGTTATTAAAACGGTTTAAGACTAAAAACTTCAGCTTAAAAAAAGATTTTTTTTTTTAAATTTTGAATAAAATTATCAATGAAATATGACAAATATTTTTAAAGAAAAGAAATTTCTTTTCATTTTTAGCTATGATATCCTTTTTAGCTATGACTTTAGCTTAGCGTTTTTAGCTTAGCTTTCATTTTTAGCTATGACATACAGCGAATTCACAAGCAAAATTTGTTTATTAAATACATCGAAAAATCTCAACTGATGGACCGTATAATTTTATTAATAATTTAAAGCAGAATTTACTTTTATTCAACATTTTAATTGCCAAATGATTATTATGTTTTTAAGCAGAGAATTTAAACAGGATGTTACTAACTTAAAAAAAAAAATTATATGCAACTTGTCACGTGCAGAAATATTTCAAGAAAGGCTAAGGGAAACTTAAGCCGACAATATACTAAATATATATTTTTTTTGTATTTAAAATCCCTTTTGTGTGCGTGCCTTACTTTTAATTTTATTTTACCGTTTTATATTCTGTATTTGTAGAATACAATGTTAACAAGAAAACAAATATATTTTATTTTATTTTCTTAAAATGACTCTCTGATATGAAAAAAAAAATGTTTATATAGTTTAATCACAGATTGTGTTGAAATATCTGTTTGAAAAGCGGAAATGGAATACTTGATTACGTGTTAAGGGTTCTAGTCAGATATAGAGGGTCAAGCAGTTTTAAAAAAAAAGATTAATAGTTGTAATTTTTCATCTAACTTTTCTTTTGTTATTATGTAATTTAATTTATTTTATTGTAACTAAACCCCTCAAAATTAATCTTCTATAAAGGTGCTCTGTTTCAATCCTTTGACTTAAACGGTTGCCAATTTCTTCATAATCTGTGAACAAACTAAACATAAATAACACACGAAAATCTTTTAATGTCATATTTATGTATAATTTCTGATATGTAAAATTTCAAAGTTTTCAAAAGTAATTAAAATGAAGTATGATAAAGAAATTTAATCCCAAACTCGTTAATTGATTAATGAAGTAATTATCTTCGACTATATATAAAATACAAATATGTTTTTACTTAAATAACTAAATGTAAATTTTTGTGATCAATCTAAAAGTATCATTTTAGAGCTTTCAAAAGTAAATCAAAATGAAGTATGATAAATTTAATCCCAAATTTGTTAGTTAATTAATTAATTATCTTCGACTATATCTTTATAAGGTACAAAAATAATTTTACTTAAATTACTAAATGTTAATCCTGTGATGAATCTAAAAGTATTATTTTAAAGTTTTCAAAAGTTAACTCAAAAAGTATCAAGTCAAGGAATCAACTTCAAGTCAAGAATCTTAAAAAAAATATGATGGGAGTTCTTGACATAAAATAACTATCGATCCTTTTCATAGATCAAACACATCCCCTTTCCGTTCGCGACAGACCATCAACCTCCTTGATTCGAGCTGAATTTAAAACATATTTCTCTGTCCACGCCATTCTCTCTCATTCATAAATCATTAAACAATCGTGACGTCGAGGACCCTTTCGTCGTCTCTGTCACTGTCCCCTACAGCGCTCCGATCACTTCACTTCAAGAAGAAACTTTTTCATCTGCCAGCTTTGTTCTTCAGGAACTCAATTCATTTCCTGACCTCGCAAAGGATGGAGATTCACGCCCCCGGGGCTTCTAATATATTGCCCTTATAAAATGCCACCAAAAGAGTGAAGTTTACACAAAATCTTTGAAGAGGTCGAGGATTATATTGGCTGTCTCTCTTTGGCTGAAGATTCCTGCACTTGGCAATGAATTGGATTTGGCGACAATGTGGAGGAAGTGGGGGAAATGTAGTATTATCTTTTTTTAATAGTTTTCCTTGGGGGTAAGGATTTTGAAAAATGTGGTTTTTCTTTATTAGAAATGTTTGGGTACAGCAATCATATTAGGTTAGGACTTTTACTGTAAAGTTTAGTTTAGTTTTTGTAAGATGTTGTAGGCGTATTACCATTAGAGTTACAAATATTATTTTCTTTACATATATAAAAATATGTAATTAAAAATTATTATTTCAGTTAAATGTATAGAAACTACCAGAATAGAAAATTTTATTTTACTTTTTATAATTTAAAAAATATATTTATTATTTTTAAAATATAATTTTTTATTTTACCTTTTATTTTACCCGTTTTCTTTGATTATAAAGTATATAACGGAGAGCATTTTCTGGAAACTAATGATGACTGCTATTATAAAAATTGACTAAATTAATTATTCAAGGTCATATACCAATTGTTATTTGATTTAATTTATTATTCAATTTTTCTGCAGCAGTTTTTTTTATTTTTTTATTATGTGGTCTGAGAAAACATTACCAGCAAGCATGAGATAGTCTCTGGTCGAAATAATACACATTAAAAACTACTGTCAGATGCATGGTCTCTTATTTTAATAATTATTAAAATCATACATGTATCAAAACATGGATGAGCTTACAAATATTAAAAAAAATCAGAAATTTTAGTCTTTATTAATTAGGTCGATAGTTTGTGAAAAACTATCGATATGTATATACAACTGTGTACGATTTTCGTATTAACTTGCATTAAATACTTGCATAAATACAACTGAATAAGTTATCCATTAGACGATAATGGTATTTTAATAGTAGAATGTAGTTTAATATCCAATTTGTTGTATATAATAATTGCTAGATGTTCGACTTATCAATATCAAATGAATGTGAAATCTAGTTTGCAGAATTATAAGAAGAAGAATATTAACTGACGCCTAAAATAAGACAGAGTGGTAACGTTCATAATTTGTATAGAAGTGGATGAATTCAGAGCCTGTTAATAACTTGGATTATTAACACTTCTTTCAAAATTAAGTAGACTAGGCTGCAATTGGGATGTGTGATTCCAGTATTTCTTTCAAAATTAAGTAGACCAGATTACGATTGTGATGTGTGATCATAAGAAAAAAAAATATTTTTTTCTATTGTCAAGTAACGTTTAAAATAGATAGTGTGGAAACGAACATGATTAGTGTAGGGGTGGGTGAGTTCAGTGCCTACTAATAGTATGCATTATAATCACTCTTGTAAATCCTAGTACACAAGGTTTCAATTGGGGCGTGTGAATCACAGTAGCTTCCTACAAAACTAAGCAAACCAGATTGTGATTGTAACGTGTGATCATTATTTTTTTTCTATTGTCAAGTAACGCTTAAAAGGAGATAGTGTAAGAAAAGTGCATAGTTAGTGTAGAGATGGATGACTTCAGTGCTTTTAATAGCATGCATTACAATCACTTTTGGCAAAGCCAAGGTTCCCTAGTAGGCAAGGTTGAAATTGTGACGTTTAATCATAGTAACTTCTTTAAAAACTAAGTAGACCAGATTGTGATTATAAGAAAACTAACATTATTCAATTATTATTATTAGTTCACACTCTCCTTGTATATATGTTGTTAAAATTTTCAATCGTTAATACAATACTTTTTTATTCATCCACTCAACTTCAAATACATTATTTTAACATCAAATGTTTTTGTAACATCCGATCAATACATCATTTATTAACATCAAGTGTTATCCGCTACATGTTTTGTAGTGGATGGCACTGGATGTTCAAGCAGTTTTTTCAAATATTAATCCAGTAATTAAGTTTGATTAATTAATAATATTTTATTTAGTTTTAAGCAGCATGTATCTAATAATAGATGACGCCAGATGTAAGATGAAAATTACAACGTTATTTGCATAGGACTTTTCTGCAATATAGTGAAAAAAGTAGGAATTGGCTTTGCAAATTTTTTTTTCTATTACTTGTTTTTATTCTATTACCAAATAACGATAAAATGAGACAGAGCCAAAACCTGCATAATTTGTAGAGTTAGAAAAGCTCAGTTGATGCTAATATTGCGCATCATAATCACTTCTTGCAAAAACCGAGTATATTAGGTTGTAATTGGGATATATCATAATCACAACTTCAAACCCAACTAGATTCATACGTTACAATTGCTTCGACTCAGTTTGATGGTGAATTTCTATTATTTTTCCAATACTACATACAAAAGCGAGCGTGATAATTTATTTCCTAAAAGTATTAGTCATCTAGGATTCAAGTATATGGAATATAAAATCTATGTGAAAAAATGCTGCCTATTAATTTAGATTTACATCATGTTCTTTTATTTTCGTTCGTGTTTCTAAACAAGGTTAATACAATTTATTCTGAGTGCATTGAAAATAACTATCGTGATCCAAACAAATCAATCACCTCTCTTGGGACAAGTTTTATTTTTTATTCTCAACACTTCTAACTAAATTCCGTCATTTAGAAATAAACACGGACATTGCACAAACAAGTAAAAAACACAGGAAGGGTTTTTTTTTTTTCATACCTTTATGTTATTTACACCCTTTGAGGAAATCAAAATCCTAAATGATATCTAAGATCAACTTCCGATCAGGTTTGCATTATAATCACTTCTTTCAGAATTAACTAGACTAGGTTTTAGTATCGACGTGCAACATAACAACTTCTTAATCTAAGTAGGCCAGATTGCAATTGTGACTTGTAATAATAAGAAATGCAATATTGTTTTTCTATTATCAAGTAACGTTTAAAATATAGTGTAGAAAAGTGCATAATTAGTGTAGAGATGGGTGAGTTCAGCACATTTAATAGCATGTGTTATAATCACTTTTTGCAAAGTCAAGGTTCGATAGTAGACAAGGTTGCAGTTGTAACTTGTGATCACAGTAACTTTTTTTCAAAACTAAGTAAACCAGATTGCGATTGGGGTATGCGGCCATAAGAAAAATAACACTATTTTTATTCCATTTCCAAGTAACGCCAAAAGGAGTCAGAGCGGAAAACTGCATAATTAGTATAGATATGGGCCAGCTCACTTCCTGCTAGTAGTATACTTTATAATCATTTCTTTCAAAACTGAGTAGACTAGGTTGAATTGCGATAAGTGAACATAGTAAATTCCTTCCAAACAAAGTAAAACCCGATTGGATTGTGACACGTGATAATTATTTTTTTATTGTCAAGTAACGCTTAAAATGAGATAGTAACATACATAATTAATGTAGAAAGGAGTGAGTTCAGTGCCTACTAATTGAATACATTACTTAATTTTTGAAAGTAGTGATTCTAGACTAGGTTTGCAATTGGAATGTGTGATAATAGTTATCTCTATAGTTAACTAATTAGTATAGAGATGAGTGTAATTAGTTACCTAATTAGTATAGAGATGGATCAGCACACAGTTCCTGCGAATAGCATTCATTATAATTACTTCCTTTAAAGCCATGTAGACTAGGTTGGAATTGTGACATGTCGTAATCATATCTTTCAAAACCAACTAGACTTATAAGTCACAATTGCGTCGAATCGGTATGGTGCGGGATTTTATTATTTTTCCAATACTACATTCAAAAGCGTACCTGGATGGCCAGTGGCTAGCGCTCTGGCGCTCGGTACCACAGATTTCGGATTACAGTGCCGGAGGTGCCTTATTTGTTTGTAATGGTTCTGAATCCACTTTAAACCGTAGGTCCCGGTCTAAAAGTGATCGTAGAGTGTTGCGGGTGTATTGTTACTCCGCATCTGTAGCTTATCTTCAAGCTGCACGCATCTCCTGGGTAGTGCTAAGAGAGTAACGTCGGTGAGCGCTTGCCTTAAGGCATCAAAGATAATAGTCTAATTGTTTGCCCGGGGCTTCAGAACAAAAAAGAAATATTCAAAAGCGAGAGTATTAAATTCTTTATTCTATAACTCATCAAGCATTGTTTGTACATGGGAATTACACTTTACTTCCTATTAATTTCGTTAAATATAGATTTATGATATGTTCCATTTTCTTCCGTGTTTCTAAGCACGGTTAATGCAGTTTATTCTTAGTGCATTGAAAAATAACTATCGTGTTCCGAACAAATCAATCACCCCTCTTGGGACAGGTTTTATTTTTTATTCTCAACTCTCCAACTAAATTCCATCAGTTAGGAAGTGATCACGGACATTGCACAGGGAAACAGGTAAAAACACAGGAAGCTAGTCTTTTTTACTCCTTTATGTTATTTACACCCTTTGAGGAAAACAAAATCCTAAATAATATCTGAGATCAACTTCCGATCAGGAAGTCCATTATCTTAAAAAAACTGGATGGCAAAAAGATGGCATTGTTACAGTACAAGCTCATTATACTGTAACAATTAATCAATAGCTGAGACAAAAACTTGAAGAATGCTAATCAGCAGTTAACAGCTAATTACGTGAACAATAATGATCCTAAATAATGCCTATGATTAACATTAATGGAGGGAAATACCTAAGGAAAGGACCTCTTTAAAAAAAAAACAGAAGCATATTTCAGTCTTCTTCCTAACTCAATGTTTCCTAAATGTAATAATGTTTTGTGGAAAAAAAAAGTCACAGCGCATGCCAGAAGGAGATAGTAATTAAAATTGTTTGTCGAAACAAAACTAATTGAAAGGTATGTTAACATGATAATTAGGACTTTTAATCAACCCGTCTTTTATGCAAACGGTAATGTTCCATCAGAGTTAAAGACATAAAAATTGAAATTAGATGATGTAATAAAAAATTTTGTAAAAAATAAAAGACCAATTATCCTTTTGATGTTTTATTTATTGTAATTATTAAAAAAATCTCTCTCTTTTTTTTTTTTCATAAAAATCATTTTTGAACAGTTCTTAGTAAAAAAGTAAAAGTGCTTGTAGTCTTTTAGATTGGATACTAGTACTGTTTCGTTTGGGTGAATTATGTTTTATGCTTTTTAAAGAAAACATAAAAAATAATGATGATAAAATGTCAAGAAAAAAACATAAAAAAAAAATGATAATTATTAACTTTATCTTAAATAGTGAAAATGTCTGGGGATATGATAAAAAATAAATGTCTTTTTAGCAATTATTTTAAAACTTACAAAATATTTGTATGTAATTATTTAAAAAAAATCTTTATATTTTTATCTATCTATTATTAAAAAAAAAATCTACATATTTTTTTTATAAAATTTTTTGAAAAATCCTTGCGATAAAAATTGCTTTTAATCTTTTTAGATAGGATACTGCTTATTTGTGCATATTTCCGCTTTTAATGACAAATTAAGAACAAAAATATAATTATGAACTTTTACTTTAAGTAGCGAAACTATCTGAAGATTTGTTAAAAAATAAATGTTTTTTTAACAATTTATTTTGAAACTTACAAAATGTGTGTATGTAATTTTTACTTTTTTTTTACTTTTAAATGAAGAATCTTTCATAAATTATTTTTTTTATATTTCATTAAGATTTTTTTATTCAAAAAATTTATAATAAAATTTTTGTATTTTGAATACTAAGAATTGTAATCTTCCAATTTATTTCAATCAACACAATAGTTAAATTGATTTAAAGTTTCATAATATTTCAAATGATAACACTCTATTTTATAATTATAATTTTTTCCTATTAATTATTTTATTTTTTTTTCAATATGTCCTAAGTTTCAATATGTATGTATATATATAAACAAAACTAATTGAAAGATTTGTTAACACGATAATTAGGACTTAAGAAAATAAAAAAGAAATAAAAATTGAAATTAGATGATGTAATAAAAACTTTGTTCAAAAAAAAAGAAAAGACCAATTATCCTTTTGGATGTTTTATTTATTGTAATTATAAAAAAACCTGTATTTTTTTTTTTATAAAAATTATTTTTAAACAATTCTTGGAAAAAAATTGAGTTTAGACTTTTTTAGATTGAATACTGTTTTATTTGTGCATATTTCGGCTTTTTAATGACAAGTAAGAACAAAAAAATATAATTATGAACTTTTAGTTGAAGTAGTGAAACTATCTGGAGATTTGTTAAAAAATAAATGTATTTTTAGAAATTTATTTTGGAACTTACAAAATGTGTGTATGTAATTATTATTTTTTACTTTTAAATGATGAATCTTCCTTAAATTCATTTCAATACAGATGATAGGCCGTAGAGAACAAAACTTATGAGTAAATCTTCTTGTTTTCTACAATAAAATTATTATAATCTATGGTAAAGGAAAAGTACGTTTGCGTTATTCTGTAAGCTTTTACATTTTTAGAAATTAGATTGTTTAACAAAATATTTTCAGAGCTTACTATAGTAATAGTAATAGAAAACAAAACAAGACAAAACTTGAAGATGGTTCCAATTTAATATTAATGGCGGTTTATGTAAATTTCTATGAAAAATTTAAGAATGTTCTCAGTTCTAAATTTATATTGCGTTATTATTATATTATATTGTAACGTCTTCTTTCGGCAACAATAGCACCATCTTTATACTGACTGAGCATCCTCAGTAGATGCCAAGAATTATCCTGTGAGGTTAGAAGTCACATCTTTCTTTTTATTTTGTAATTCACCTTTAATTTTGGTCCGTATGTAACTTAACACACAATAAATAACGTTACATAACTTTGAACCATCATAATTAATGCTATTTTCATATTTCATAATATGGATTGGATTATATTGAAAAATTGAATTTTAATTCTTCTGAAATATAATATATAAATATAGAATAACATAATATATTAGGGGTATATCAGTTATTGATCGCACCTTTCGAATACATTAAATACATTGTTTACTTCATTTGTTCATTTAAATATATTTCAAGGTACTAGATTGATAACAATAATGTTTCCGTGAATCACTTTTATTCAACTATTTAAATAACAAATTAATAATAATAACTTTGTGTGTAGAGGTTTATAAATTTTTCTTATTAATTATATAATTTTGAATACCAAACAACCCTACAAACAAGCCAAAGTCAATAATATTGTATTATCTACAAATAGTAAGACAGATAGACTTCCTAATAAGACAACCTATCCCTCAGAATATTATTCTCCTAATATAAGCTAAATCTTTTCCCCGAAGGCACTGAATAGCATAAAAAATACTACCACCAGGAAACGTATATCGACTGAGATATGCATAGCATATAAAAACTACCAACCAAAGAAATATCACAGTTCTATTCCGCAATATTCCTTCCATTGGCAAAAAAACAGACCGCTGATTCGCTTGCAGTGCCCACAGAATGGAGAAGACAATTGATTTCTCATTAGTTCTTCCTATTTTTTATATCTTCCAGCTATAAAAGGTGAAATGATGGTATGATAAAAGAAGGTACAAGCTAAATCAGACCACTTTGTTTATTTTTGTATTGTTTGCTTTCTTGATATTTGTTGTATACCATTTATGCTAAAAAAAAAGTTATTTGGATCAAATCGTATTCATGATATATAGTACCTTGGGATTCCTTTTGTATTTTTAATACTCTGGTACTACTCTGTTATACTCTGAAATACTGTGGTAATTTTATATATATAATTTATGCTAAAAATTATTTTGGTCAAATCGTATTCATGATATATGTTAGGATTCATTGTTTATTTCAATGCTCTGTACTACTCTATTATAATCTGGTAATTTGATGTATACAATTTACGCTTAAAAAATTATTTTGGTCAAATCGTATTCATGATATATGTTAGGGATTCATTGTATATTTCAATGCTCTGTACTACTCTATTATAATCTGGTAATTTGATGTATACAATTTACGCTTTAAAATTATTTTGGTCAAATTGTATTCATGATATATGTTAGAATTCATTGTATATTTCAATGCTCTTTACTACTCTATTATAATCTGGTAATTTGATGTATACAATTTACGCTTAAAAATTATTTTGGTCAAATCATATTCATGATATATGTTAGGATTCATTGTATATTTCAGTGCTCTGTACTACTCTATTATAATCTGGTAATTTGATGTATACAATTTACGCTTCAAATCGTATTCATGATATATGTTAGATTCATTGTATATTTCAATGCTCTGTACTACTCTATTATAATCTGGTAATTTGATGTATACAATTTACGCTTAAAAATTATTTTGTCAAATTCATGATATATGTTGATTCATTGTATATTTTAATACTCTGGTAATACTCTGCAATATTCTGTTATATTCTAGTAATTTGATGTATACAATTTAAGCTAAAAATTATTTTGATCAAATCGTATTTATGATATATGTGAGGATTCCTTGTATATTTTAACAGTTTGGTAATGCTCTGTAATATTCCGGTAATTTGATATATACAATTTACGCTAAAAATATTTTGATCAAATCGTATTCATGATATTTTAATACTCTGGTAAAGCTCTACTTATAAATCAATTTTATGTCATTGCTTTTATCTGTTGATTCGAAAATAACTCAAGACTATGCAGCTTAATTTATAGCATTTAAGTAATATTTTAATATAAATTTTAAACATTTTAATCCAGTAAAATCCATGATCAGTTTAAGTTCAATAAAAAACCTTTATATCATTTTATGAATTTAATTGTTAATTTACTAAAGTAGATTATAAAAAGATATTATTTCATATTTTATTGAACATGCGGTCTTTCAGTTTTTTTCTTGTGTTTTATAACTACATTGGTTTTATTAACAAACAAATTTTTATCAAAACTATTATTTCTGAATGACAAATGCAAGCGAAAAACAAAAAAGAGGAGTATAAATACTTCCAAATAATAATAATGATAATAATAAATACTGAGATAATAACTCCAACTCACTGTGAAAGTAGTAGCATTCAGATATGGCAATTTTCTATAATGTTCTTTGACTGATGGAAAAAGTTCAAGAAGAATCTTTTAGTTTTTCATAGTTATCTCTTGCTTAATTCCTGGTCGTATTATCTAAAAGTTTCGCCAACGTCGCCAAATAACTCGCCAAAACTGTTTCACGGAGTCAAGTTGAATTTTTTTTAATCAAACGATTATTGTACTAATGCAAGTTTACAAATAAGTCAAAACCGAGAATTTTATGGTGCTATTTTGCAATCGGAAAGGGAAATCATTTTGTACTATAATTGTACAAGTGTTATTCATAAAAACACATAAAAGGAGAATTAAAAATAATAATAAAAGACGAAATTGTCAAGACTATGCTAAAAAAAAGTTTATAAAGAATTTTTTTTTTTAAATCTAATTAAGGTTACTAACATAGTTTATCAACGAATAACTAAATAAATAAGCATACAAATAAACACATTGAAATTTGAGAATTAAATGCAAGTCACTAAATAAGGATCCCATTCACATAATACATTTTTTATGTCTCATAAAATACAATCCTCAATACCCCATAACTTTCTTTTGACAACATTGTTTGCATAATGATTTCATTTTAAATTAGAAAAAATTATTAATTTAACTAACTATCACTCTTAATTTCTATAGTATAAAAGGAATGAAAATTTATATCACCAACTACTGATAATATTAGCATAAATTTAATTAAGAAACATTCTCTATGGGCTCAATTATTTATAATATCTCCCATAATATTTAAAATTATGTGATAAAAGGAAAGTTAGACATCTATTAATAAAATGCTTAAAATTTCTTACATTAAGTTACCGTCTAGACTTGCAGTATTATGTAATAAATAATAATGTTTTGAGAAAACTGTCTGAAATGTGTAACTCATTTATTTATGCATTTTGATTCAGTATGGAAAATATTTGTTAAATATATTACATATTTAGAAATAAAATTATGAACAATGCTTTGAAAAAGTAAAGACATTAGTCGCATTGTGGTATATTTTTAAAAACAGTGGATTTCGTATTTCAGATGCCTTCTTACTGGCAATGAGGAGAGACTTTTGAGTGCAACTATCCTACATTTGAGTGTCACTTGGGGAAAAATCCCAAACACTCACAGCATGCAAGCTGATTCAGAAAAATGAGAAAATTACATATATATATATATATTCACAATCCTCATCAAATATCCTCGTTTCTGGAACTGCTACGCGTGCCACAGATGGATTCAAACCTGAGACTTGGTTCTCTCCACCACTGACACACAACATAAAGTATTACTGCAGTCGCGTCGGGTGTAATTTTTACACTGTTGTTATTTTTATTTATTTATATTTTTATTTATTCTGGGTGTTATTTTTATATATATATAAAATGTTTCACTTCAAAAGCTTTTTTTGATGTTACAAAGAAATGAAATGTATAATGTTATGTATGTTTATGTAATGTTAGGTATAAATGAAATATATATATATATATATATATATATATATATATATATATATATCAATCTTTGAATATAAAATATGTATTTCTATTTTCTGTCATTTTAAAAGCTATTTTTTTACTTAAAAATATAAATATAAATATATATATATATTTATTTATATTTATATTTTTTTATACATATATATATATATATTTATATTTCATTAACATAGAAAACAACTTTGAAGTGAAAAAATATTTTTTACTAGTTTTCTGTCATAAGTTTAAAAGCAGAAGATGATTTTATTTATTTCAAAGAACAGATGCGAACAACTTGCGGACTATACTCATAAATAACGAGATTTTGTACTTTTTTTTCCAGATAAATATTATTTCCTGCTGTTATACGTCTGTGGATTATGAGTAAGAAATTTATTATTATGCTGATTACAGGTAATTAGTTACTCTGTTAATGCTATGAATAGAACTGAAGTGGGTATTATCGCCATTAGGTAATAATTTAGGTCACTGTGGATTATATAATTAATTCTCATAAATAACATTTCAATATTATAAATATTGTAGTGAATTACCGATAGTTTTTCCGTAATAAATAACATTCATTGTTTTAAGTCATTTATTGCAGACACAGTACTTAACTGTTATATTAAACAATATAAACGCAAATTGTATAAATAGTTTTCTTAAAGGGTATTTATTATCCACATCAGTCGTTTGAATATCTTATAACTTAAGGAAAAATAGTTATATTATTGGTATTTTAGGTCACTGTGGATTATGTAACATCTTCTATTTTTCCGAGTTCAAAAATATACGCGCAGGTACCAAACTGCAG
Organism: Caerostris extrusa; assembly: GCA_021605095.1. Classification (NCBI taxonomy): domain Eukaryota; kingdom Metazoa; phylum Arthropoda; class Arachnida; order Araneae; family Araneidae; genus Caerostris; species Caerostris extrusa. The sequence continues at coordinate 73,895 of BPLR01011352.1, read as the reverse complement.
ATTATAGGTAGGAAATTACTGTAACTTTTTACGTGTTTTAATGCAATAAATAGCACTATAGTGTATTATAATTCGGTAATAATTTAATAGAAATTGTATTATTATTATGAATAATATTTTAATACTGCAAATAGTGATCAATCGTTTTAAGCATTCCTCGTTTTAATTCAATGGTTCTGTACAATTGCTATCATAATAATATAAATAAAATGTGCTTAAATTGTTTTCCTAAAAGGCATTATCCGCATCTATCGTTTGAATACCTTGCAGAAATTCAGAAAAAAAATTATTTAGAACTGTAATTTTCGACGTTTTTAAATTTTGCATTTGACGGGCATTGCACACTGTTTTCAGAAACGAATAGTTTTGAAGGTGATTGGGATATTTGTATAACGTGCATAAGAAGTGTAAATAGTTTTGAAAATTCTTTGCTGCCTTTAAACATCACTTCCAGTATGTATTTATTTCGAACAGAATGCATTGTTACACCAATTCGGAGTTAGTCGATATGCATTTCATGTAGGAGGTTGCAAGTGGAAATGGAGCGGCTGGTGAAAGGATGTTAAGGAGCGATTTCAGTTGAAACAACTGCCTAATTACGAAGCATTCGAACCTTTTTTCCGTACCCACTTAAATCTTCTTATTTCGGTCCTTTCTTCCTCTTTTTCACAGCCCCATGGTGACCAAGGCCATCTGCCAACTGGCAGATCTCGAGGCAGGAGATGTTTTCTTTTACGGGGCAGGATAGTCAGCCCTAAGCCCAACGATCTACATTTATTTTAGACAGGAGGCCTGATGGCCAAGTGGCTAGCGTTCTGGCGCCCGGTACCACAGGCATCAGGACCAATCACCAGCTTCTTTACTTATCGTTAAATACTAATTTCAGTTAATACTAACTAATAATAATACTAACAGGAAAATAAAATTTTATAATTTTTATTAAGGAAATTTTAGTTTCTATCAAAACTAATTTTAAAATTTAAATTATAATGAGTATACTATGTTTTATAAGAATGCTGCTATAGTACTTTTAAATTTCTCTTAAAAATAAAACGTTTTGATGCATTTTATACATTGAAAATAGCCAAAGCCCGAAACATATTTATTGGATTCCATATACATCAAATGAAATTTTTAAATAAAAAATGTAAAAAAATTTTGAGAACAAATATCATTGATAGATGATAAAATAATTAAATATATGATGGAAATAATTGAATATTTGTTGAAAATAAATGAATATATAATGAAAATTGAATAATTGAAAATAATTGAATATATAATGAAAATAATTGAATATTTGTTGAAAACAATTGATATGTTGAAAATAATTTAATATATATTGAAATAATTGAATATATGAAAATAATTGAATATTTATTGAATAATTGAATATTTATTGAATAATTGAATATTTATTGAATAATTGAATATTTAGTGAATAATTGAATATTTATTGAATAATTAAATATATGAAAATAATTGAATATTTATTGAAAATAATTGAATATTTATTGAAAATAATTGAATATTTATTGAAAATAATTGAATATTTATTGAAAATAATTGAATATTTGGGAAAACAAATTGAATACATATAAAAATAATTGAATATTTGTTGAAAATAATTGAATATTTGTTGAAAATAATTGAATATATGATAAAAATAATTGAATATTTGTTGAAAATAATTGAATATTTGTTTAAAATAATTGAATATTTGTTGAAAATAATTGAATATATGATAAAATAATTGAATGTATTTTTTATATTATCTTCGACTGTATCACTTCATTGATAAAAAATGAAATTTGTGTAAGGAAGTGAAACAGTTAAAAGTAGTTCTTCATATTATTTTTGCTTAATTTAGCAATAATAACCTTCTCATAATTGAAATAATATTTATATCATATAAGTTAGAGCCTCTATTTTAACAAACTACAAAGTAAATCCTGTTCAAGCCCTTCTAAAAATGTCTTCTCTAATTCACAAATATCAATCAAATTTCTTTAAAAAAATATTTTAAATGTTGAGTAAACAAACCAAGTTCCTTTGAAATAAAGAAAGGATTTACAATACTTGCATAATCCACGTTTGAAATTTAACATCAGTTTGTTTAATCTTACAGACTAGAAACAAATTTTGAATAACCTACTAGTATTTCAAAGAATTTTAAAATAGCAGGATTTGATATTCTATTTATTGGGAAGAACTAATTTATTCAAAGGATTTCTGATACGGCTCCAAAATAGGCCGCTGGCGAAGGTTTCCTCATTAAAACTGTATTTTTAACATAAAAGTGATTATTTTGGAATTTCCTTTGCTCCCAGCTAGAAATTCTCTTAAAAAGACATCATTAGTAAGACGTACTTAAAATATTAGTTTCAAATGACTAAAATGTCGAAATGATTTGTTTGGCTTTGTGTTTCCAAAATGTTATTTAAAAATAGATTGGTAACGAAACTAAATAAGTGGGTGTAAAATAAATCAGAGCATTGAAATTAGAGTTCAAATGCAGCTATAAAAAGGACTTTAATTAATTATATGTTGCAAAAGAATTATTTATATTTTTAAGTCATAATTATTTCGCTTGTTAAAAATGGAAAGAAATGAAAATAAAATAATTTTATTTCTTACGGTGTAGTAAATGAAATGCTGATTTTATTTCTGAGCTCTCCTATAATTTTTTGTTATTCTTCCTTTTTTTTTAGTTTCGGTGTCGTATTGATTTTAATTCATAAAAAAATAAGAACTATCAGTGTGATTGTAATTTTATAGAAATAATTACAAAATTTTTGTCTCATTTTCAGAAAATTTTAAGTCACTTTTTAATAATTTTATTATTTGACATTTGAATTTACTTTTAATTAATCGTAATTATCCTGTAATTATCAATTATTTTTTTTTCTGCAATTAAAATAGGCTTATTCTATTTTGAATTGCATGATTTTTGTTTTATTTAATTAGTTTTGTTTGTGTTTTATTAGATATTGATGTATATAACGAAGTTCCTGAAATAAAGTTAAGATATGTTGAAAAAAACTTAAGATATGTTGAAAAGCTTACGTTACTGGAATAAAGATTACAATATCTAGAATTGAATAGGAGGATAAATAATAGTTTTTTAGCTTTAGAAATTTCAGAAAATTCCATGGAAAATATTGATATGTAAGATAAAATCGTTTTATTTTTTAATAGCAAAATTTTAACTTAAGCGATTATAATATTAATAAATTTCCTCACATATATTTTAATTACAAAACAATAAATTTTCTTTTTCCAATCTTACAAAAATATTCAGAAAGACTTTTAGAAAAGTAAAATTAAATACAATCTATAATAAAATAACATGCAAACCGATAGATGTTGAATACAAAATAAAACATATACAGAAAAGATAAAATTCATAAGGCACTGATTGACTCCGAAAACAAGCCAATTAATAATAAATTGGTCCAAATAAGACCGATATGAAAGCTGTTATCTGTCTTGTCATCATGGAGTTGGTTCTTTGCATTGAGAGGATGATCTCTTGAAGAATTTCTTGGCAAAATCTATCAGATTGACATCTTAAGACAACCGGAGATGCTTGATCATTAGATTCTAATAAACAATAACGTAAATGACAGTCAAAGATATATTGTTAATAAATGAAAGCGCATTTCATACTAAAATTAACAGTTGTTACAATGTGTGGTAATTGATAGAATGGTTAATATCCGACAGTTATTACTAAGGTCTACAGAAAGATCTTCATGGTAATCTACTCAATTAAAATTGAGTGCAATTAAAATGTAATTCTACTACTGTCAATGAAATTCCTGGTCGAACAAGCAATACTACTACTGAGTGAAACATGTCGAATCAGGCATTGTGAGATCCATTTTGACAATGGTTCTGTAATCTCTCATCAATCTTTACCTTAACGATGCTTTCTTCGTCCATATTTCAAACAATCTTGTCCCCACTGTTCAATAACAACATCATTAAGATCAAAATATTGGACAAAACTTCGATTTTGTTGATAAAGGAAAAATTGACACAGTGGAAATGAAACGACAATCAAATTCAAAAGGAAGTTGTAAAATAACTTGTATTATCCTCTTTTAAACATATCCAAATGATCTGTTGCGTTGTTGTTCTCTAACTAATTTTTAACTAACAACCAAAGTTTAAATATTGTGTTATATCTAATGGTATTTGTGTACAAAATTCATTACAATCAGATATTATATTCTTCAGTTTTTAAAAAAATTTGGCTTTATTGTGTGCATGGTAGTGTGTATAATTTTACTTTAATGTGTAGATGGTAGTGTATATAATTTTACTTTTATGTGTGCATGGTAGTGTATATAATTTTGCTTTAGTGTTTACATGTTAGTGTTTTACGGCAGTGTGTATAATTTTGGTTTAGTGTCTATTAGTAGTTTTTTTAATTTTGTTTTGTGTGTACTTTTAAATTTATTATTATTTCAGTAAGTCTTATTCTTATTTAGTTTTAAAGTGTCTATTATGCAGTAAAATTGAATAAATAATTAAAAGATTAAAAGAAGTTGAACTTCAAGATAATATCTAATCATTCAGAATAGCATAGCATTAAAATAAATACTGAGACTGTGTTGCATCGTACATTTATCTTACACATACAACTAGTTGATGTAGTTGGTAAATACATGATATGTTTAAAAAAAACCCAACATATTCTACTTGACATATTATTCAGAAGCTTACGAAAAACGCACAAGCAATAATGTAGATTCCAATATTCACCTACAAATCGACAACAATACACGCGTGTGAAAAACATCTACAAAGTGCGTGATTTTCCGCAACGCCATCAGGAAGCAAGAACAAATCCATCCGCCAAAAGGGGAAGAAAAACAACATCACAAAGAACAAAAAAATAATCCCTTCTACTGATCACTCGATGTTATCCGTTTGGAAAAGGATGATAGTTTACCTATACCAAATAAGCTACCACTACTGCAAAACAACAACAACAAAAAAGAAAACTCTACGCCGACCGGAAAACTTTCTTGCGGGGAGAGAGATGAAACAATCAGAAGTCTTTCTGTGACCAGTGGTTCTTAAATTGAAAATCCGTGGCTGATAGATTGGTTCTGTTGTGCGTGGGAACAGTGGCAGGTGAGCTATAACTAACTGGCCATCCGCTTTTTTTTTTTTTCCTTTGATAAAGCGGCCCGGGCCCTGGGTCAAGGAAAGAGGAATTGTTAAAAAGGAAGAAAAAATAATTGTGAACAGCCAAGTACTTGACATGCTGCATGACTGCTCTTGACATGTTATTGGTTATCGAACTTTTTTTCTTGCGGGCCGAAGTTGGGATTGCTGATAATGTAATCCTCTGACGATCCATCATAAAATTTGGCTACTTGTCTCTATGATTAGAGTAGATATTTTCGAAATGCCGCTTTATAAAGTAGTTTTTTTCTGTGAATTATGAGAAATATTATTTATGTTAAAATATTTAAATGCATTTAGATGAAATAAAGATTGATTTATTCATAAATATTAAACTGCCTTCACTTTCTGATGACGGTAAATCTATATATATATATGCCACGTTTACCCATTCAACATTGGTCGTTGTCTGTCTCACAATTATTACCTTAATGCCATATTATAATTCGAATCAATAACATTTAAGAACATGAATAACATAACATGATTTAGAATATCCTAAAAATGTGCTTATTTTTTGATAAAGCTATCTCCTATTTTTATTTATTTTGGCTTTTGTTGATTTTGGGGGCAACTTCTTTTATAAAATTTTGTTGGACATTTTGTCCTAAATATTAAATTACCGTATATAAGTATTTTTATCAGCCATCCACCTTTTGGATATTTGTATTATCTAAAATTATATTATTATTTTTAATTTTAATAATGTTCATTAATTATTATTATTATTTAAAATTATACTATGAATTTTTTTGAAGGAATTGAATAAGTGGCCTTTAGAATTTATGCATAGCAAATGTTAATATGAATTAGTTATGCAATCTTAATTTCTATGAAAGGCATGAATATTACGTGTAGCGAATACTTTTGTGATATAGGTATATAAACTGATCATGTTTCTATTTCATTTGCATTTTTTTCACTTTTGAGTTTTGTGATGTATGTCATATCCTTTATGCATATACATTATTTGGACCTGAAAGATATCTTTTACACAAGGGACAAATAGAAAGTAAATAAATTGATGACAATATTTTTACATTCTGCTATATCAGATGTATTTCCCCATTTTTTCATGAAATTTTAAAAGAAATCAAGAATTATACTTTTTAAAAGAAATCAAGATTATTAATTATAAATACACCAAAAGATTAATATAAATCTGTCATTATTTATCATGAAAACTTTTACACATAGAATTTTTATTGTTATTACATCACTTACTATACATAATAATTATTTACATATTTGTCAACAAGGGGGCTTAAAAAGCTTGACAGAATGTGCATTCGAAACGGAGACTGTTTCGTTTGAAATCTAAGAAGTAAATCTCGAAAAAATATTTTTTAGTCTATGCTGTAAATTAATTAAGATAAATCAGTTTACCAATGTCTTATAAATTTCAAAGCAATATAACTTGATTGTTCATAATAAACTCAAACGATGGCCAATTTCATGTTAATGTATTGATATCATCTGAGAAATAGTGGAACAAATCTCAATTGAGATTTGAAATCATTATAAATTCAAAATGTGAACTATTTTGGGTTTTTTTTTCATGTGTGGTTATGGGACATTGTATCTTTCAGTTGTCTTGTATAGATTTGAAAGAAATATAGCACCGTATTTCAGCCACTGTGTTTTTAGTAATTCCACAGATGATTGTCAATGTACCTCTAGAAATTGAGTACCACTTGGACAGTATAATTTTGAAATGGGACCAGCAATTCTTGGATACTTAGTATTATGCAAATTATTTTAGATTCTGACAAGCTCATTAAAAAGAAATTGCATCCAGGATTTGTGCTAGAATTTTCTTGGAATTTGATTAATCTATTACTTACCTAAAGAAATATTAAAAATAAGAAATATTAGTATTCATTTTATATAAAAAAAAAAAACTTTGACAAGTATGTTTTAAATTACTTTATTTCCACAAATGTTTGGTGTCTTCCTCTCTGGTAAAACAGTAAACAATTGCCAAATGCAGTACATGTAAATGTGACTATTTCAAAATTCTTTTTCGGTATATTTTTTAAATGTAATTTCTTTAAAATAGAGAAACTAATATTTAAAAATTTTAATTCAAGGTATTATTATTTATTTTTAAGATGTAGCATATATAATCTTAGAAAAATTTATGGTTGGTCTTAAAAGGAAATCAATGGATTAAAATAATGTGAATTCAAACTGTTCAAATAAAAATGTAATTTTTTCAAAAATAACATTATTAGTAATGCATATAAATGAATACTGTAGCATCAAAGATAAAATTAAAAACTATACAGCAAATTTTAAATAAACTCTTATCTGAATTTATTCGACAGCAATTTCTTTAGACTACTTTTTCCAGCATTCAAATTAAAATTATATTGCAGTGTCTTAAACAAGACAAATATTTTCTTTATTTGATCCTAACGGTGAGTTGTTGCGTATCGAATTACATATAGAATCTCAGTTTAAGGAGGAGCAGAAGCAAAAAAAAAGTCTACTATAAAACAAACCAAGCATCGATTCGGAACCACGAAACCTCCAAATAGGAAAGAAATCTGGCATAAAACCTCAGAGTTTGTGGCGTATTTTTTATTTGTTTGCTGCCTCTTCCGTTGCAAAACAAGCCAAACGATCCACCACAACCAGTTAATACACCGGGGAGGTACCAAACGAAACTTCAAGAGGAAGGAAAAAAAAAACTACATATAAAAATACCACCGGTGGAAAAAGACAGTGGTAGCGTCGTCTTCCCCATAAAACCTAGACACTGCAATGGGATATTAGGCAATCAATAACAAGTCGCCCATAAGCTGTGTTTTAGAGTTTTCCTCGGAGCAATAAAATCCAATAAACTATTCGCTTTTCTCTCTTCCATGAACAATAAAAAAAAAAAAAGAAGAAGAAGAGGTAAGGGTGCAGCCCTCCGGGGGGAGCCAGTAAAGTTTAAGCGAACACCGTTTTCAATTTGTGGAACGGAACGCATGGGACGTTTTCTATCAAGATGCCCTGGAAAAATACTGTGAGTCAATACTTGAAGTGACGTATGAATGGTCTATTGGAAAACGTTTTCAAACTGCAAAAAATCAAATATTCGATTAGATTTTTTGGAATAAGCGAAGTAAGGATATATACCTGACCTAACCCGTTGACTTCAAACTTGAAGGCATTATTGATTTCTTTGATCAGTATTAATTACTGCCGTATTATTCAATTTCTTCTATTAGTTCACACTCTCCCTATATATATCTTGTTCAAATTTTCAATCGTTATTAAAATATTTTTATTCATCCACACAAGTTCAAATACATTTTTTTGAACTTGTAGTGGATGACACTGGATGTTGATACAGTTTTTTCAAATATTAATTCAGTAATTAATTTTAATTAGTTAATTAATTTTTTTTTTTTTTAGATTTAAGTTGCATATATCTACCAATAGATGACGCCAGATAAACTTAAAAAATGAATGAAAATTATTTATAAAAGACTTTTTGTAATAGAGTGAAAAAAAAGTAGGAATTGACTTAATTTTTTTTTATATTACTTGTTACTGTTATCTTGTATTAGCAGGAGTAATTACAATATTATTAACTGATCGAAATTTTAACACTTCATTTTTTTTTTATTCTTCAGTAGGAGGATATCCTATTTTATTTCAACAATTATTTTGATTTTATGGTCATCCGGAGGCATATATTTTGATTTTACCTGGATTTGGGATTGTTTTTCATATTATTAGATCAGCAGTAGGCGGACGTGAACCATTTAGTAATTCAGGAATAATTTATGCTATAGTAGGAATTGGAGAGATAGGATTTGTTGTATGGAAGCATCATATATTTTCGGTAGTAATGGATGTTGATACACGGCATATTTTACTGCAACTACTACAATTATTGCTGCAATAAAATAAGCCCGTATATCAACATCCATTATTCCATGAACAATAAAAAAAGAAGAGAAGATAAGGGTACACCCCGCCCCTCCCCCTAGTAAAGTTTAAGCGAACACCTTTTTCAATTTGTGGAACGGAACGCATGGGACGTTTTCTTCAAGATGGCTTGGAAAAATACTGTGAGTCAATACTTGAATGACGTATGAATGGCCTATTGAAAAACGTTTTCCAAAGAGCCAAAGTCAAATATTCGATTAGATTTTCGGAATAAGCGAAGTAAGGACATATACCTGACCTAACCCGTTGACTTCAAGTTTTAAGGTATTATTATATCATATAATAAATTTTACTACAACTTAAATTTAATTCACGATGCAAAGATGTATCTTCAGACGAACATCCTCTTTATTTAAACAGCCAAAACATATAGGAGCTTTTCTGTAGAGACCCATTCTCAAAATACAATATTAAAGCGGTATACTACTGTGCCCAAAAAGTAAGACCAATTATTTATTTTTAAACTCCTTATTTTTATTCTTCAAAATTTATTTCATCCCCTTCAAAGTAATCCCCTCCGGACACAATGCACTTATGCCAACGTTTATTCCAATCATTAATGCATGTTAAAATGTCATCGGCAGGGATGGCTTTCAAAGCGCGCGGCGATTCGATTTGAATATCTTCAATCGACTCAAAACGGTGTCCCCGGAGTTGTCTGTTGAGTTTATGGAATAGCCAGAAGACGCACGATGTGAATAAGGTGGTTGTGGAAAGATATGGGTTTCATTTTTGTCGAAAAAGTCACAAAGAATCAATGCAGTGGGAGCTGGCGCATTCAGTGTTTTCGGTACCAATCGAGATTTGACGCGTTTGAGGTCCAAAATGGAATTGACCGATCCTTTTGAAATTCCAACATCATCAGCAAGGTCTCTAACTGTAAATCGATGGTTTGCAATCACCAAATTATTAATTTTTTGGACGTGAGCTTCGTTGGGTGAGGTTGATAGTCGACCAGAGGGTTATTCGTCTTCAACGCTGTTTTCGAACTGTTTATCCACTTCTAAGCATTTCTTTCCGATAGAGGAATGCCTTCTGCAACATTCTGTAAGTTTCTGCAAAAAAATTAAATGCAAGTTCTTTGCTCAATTAATTCAGACATTTCAAAAATCGCCGGAATTAGTTTTAGCGTCTCACAAAGCCCAGCGTAACTCAAATACTAATGAATAATTTGACGTCAAATTTCACACAGATGTCAAGGATAGTGCCAGCAACCTAAAAAAAGTTTAAAAATTGAAATTCCATAAGCCCTGAGAATTTTAAATTGAAAATTGGTCTTACTTTTTGGACATAGTAGTATTGGAGCTTTTCTGTAAAGACCCGTTACCAAATTACTGAAGTCAATACTTAAATTGGCATATAAATGGTATATTGGAAAACATTTTTGTATAGTTCCAGGAAGTCTAAAATTATTTAAATTTTCAAGCCAAACTAAGAATGAATATGAATACCCTTAATGTATCCAAATTACTATTATGTATAACGAAGAATAAGGAAATATAAAGAAGTTAAGAAACTTTAAAAAAGTTATTATTCACTGAATTTCACTGTCACTTACATTTTAATCAGGATGCTGAAATGCAACTTCAAACAAACATTGTTTTCAAATAATAGAACAAAACTCATAGATTATTTATCGAGATGGTTTCGGAAGATATTGTTAATCAATTCTTACAGTGGCGTAAACTTCTATAATGTATTTTGTTTGGAATATCAGCGCATTGATGTGGAGGGATGAATGGATGACTCTTAAAGTCACTTGCTAGCATTTGAGGAAAATTTGGTACATTCAAACCACTAGCCTAGCAAGGGATATGAAGTAATTATTCACTATCCCAATATGCAGCATTGTAAAAGCTAAACATTTTAAAAGAAAAACCCATCGAATTCAGATAATCCAAATTAACCGCGATTGTCACCAGTCCGATAAATGGACACTGAATAAAAATAATCTTACCATCTCAAAATGAATACGTTCAAAATTTATTAAAATCCATCATAAAATCGATTTAAATAAAAAAATATATCGACGAGTTAAAAATAATAACTTATCGCGAATATTACCACAATTACTGAAAAGAGTATTGATAAAAAAATTTTTTTAAAATTTATTGTAATAAAGACTCTCGCTGTTTCTCTTCTTAAAAAAGCACAACCTACAATGCTGTCATGCCTACTGCATTCGAATAATATTTTCTTTTCCAGCATATGAATCATAAATTTTTCTTTATCTTCACACAAAAAGAAATTATTTAACTTATATTTTTTTTTTTTTTTTTTGCGTTTTATGTATATTTTCTTGGTCATAAATACTTCCTTTTACTTATAATAATAAAAATAATATAAACGTTAGACAAGTTCGTCTATCTAAGACTAGATACTCATCCAGGTTTGTTCTAGTACAGGGCTGGCCAACCCGCGGTCCGCCTGGAATATTTTTGCGGTCCATGAGATTTATCACACTTTTACAAAATATATTTATTTTGCAAAATGGCCTAAGCAGTGGAAACCAATGTATTGAAAAAATGCATTATGTGTGCATCCATATATTCAAAAATTAACTGTCGAAATGATGAGAAAAATTAACTTTGATTTTAAAATAATATTCTTGGTGCTTTATTCATTTATAGTTTACAGCTATGAGTTCACCGGATAATTAAATTACATTCTGCGAACTCATGATGCGCACGTATTTTGAAACATCTTATATAAAATGTTCTATGTTTCACTTTAAGTAACCTCAGTGACCACCCTAGATACGCAAAGTTGATTGTTGATAATATAGCCAACAGACTCTTAGTTGAATTTATTAGCGATTTTGGTTCAACTTACACCTTCGAATCTTTTTTTTTTTTTTTCTAAAATGAAATTGACCAACCACGAAACACACTCAAACATAACGGACGCTAACCTGCAACACCCATTACGATGGGCAAGTACCCAAATTGAGATCGATTTGCGCAAGCTAATGGAAAGGGGAGAGCACATTTCGCACTAGTAAAATAAACGATTTTTAATGATTTATTGTTTATATTTTATATTTATTTTTTATATTTCCTTTTTAGTATTATATATTTCTTTACAATATGCATTTTGTATCATCATTTTTATATTATACATGTTTGCATGTAAGAATAATATATTTCATATATGTAAACACAAAAAATAATAACTCAAAAATAATAACATATTTCAATTTTTCACTCAAATATATAACTATAGTGGGTCTAAATCTAATGTGAAGATATATAATTTTATATGCTACCCATGAAGTCATGATACCTTTACAAAGTGGCTGGCAAGATCATTTGGGTTGGCCATCCCTATTATAGTACATCCCTCAGGAATAAAACATCTTATATCCGTATTGCAATCAAGTAAGTAAGTAAAGCAAAAATCCAATAAGAGCATCTTAAAGTTTTACGAATGTACAGTAAAAAAAAAAAACTCCTCTGAAACTCATAGTGTTAAACGAAACTCAATTTACGAAAAACTGGGATGATCAATTTAAAATAATAGTAATTAATTATATAAGAAATAAATGGAAATTACAGAAGTTCATTAAATTTCATTTGATTGGCCACTATTTTAAAATAGGGATGGCGAACCAATAATACAGGTTCTCGAAGTGTTCTATTATATGATTATATACAGAACTCAAGAGAAACAGTTTTAAAAAAAGGCATAAAATTATAAAAATAAAGAAGGCATTGATTTATATATAGAAATTATAAAAGCACAAAATAAAATATTTTTTTTTTAATTCTAGAATGCACACTTATTAGTCTTGCTTGATATTGGATCATAAATTCCATATGATCCAATGTCTTGATGATTAAAACGTTAAAAGAAATTTTACATAAAGGCTATGTTCAAGCAGATAAATGCACGAAGCACTGAATAATTGTTGATGAATAGTTGAAAACTATGCTGTTGATTGTTTCTTCAGCTTCAATAAGCTCGTAGACATCTGTGATAAAGTTCATTTAAGAATTGTTATAGAACAATAAATATTAGTTTTGATATCGTTGCAGAATTTGCTGATTCACTTCATGTGAAAAACAGAGGGTCACACAGTCAAGCCTATGACAAAGTATTAACATAAATCAATAGCAACTAGATTCTAGTAAGTACATTAGTGTTCTAATGGATAAATAGTCATCAATGGTAAGTAGAGTTTCTGGAACTGGAACGTTATTTGAAAGAAAGTTAGTACATTCTGTACTAAAATATCAATGTATGCAGATAAATACTCGTTACTTGAAGGATATTTTGATACTGTTCTTACAGTATATAAGAAAAGGTAGAGGAAAGGGTAGAATGTAGGTGAATAATAAGAAAAGGTTAAACAGAAGATATTTAAACAGATTTGTTTGTTGGATATAGAAAATGGAGATCACATACAAAAAGGGGTGATCTAGATTTTTTTAGTACATTTTGGAAACTTTAAGAATGTGTTTAAATTTTTTAAAAAGAAAACGATGAGCAGTATGAAAAAGAAACATGTTACATGATGAGAAATGGCTATTCCAATTGGTATTTTAGCTTATATTATCAAACACTTCAATGATCTAAATTTGAAACTGCAATTCAATAATAAATTGTTTCTTAGCTTAATAAATAATATCAAATTAAATAAAATTTATCCATCTTCCAGTTATACAAAGGTGAATTTAGTTAATTTCTACATTTAAAAATAAGATAAGGAACTTACATAAAATATGGCAATTTTATAGCAAATTTTGAAGGATTATTTTAGCAGGCCTTTTTTTTTTGAGTTTACCGAAGAATGCATGGTTGCAATTTTAAATCATGTTCACTTATTGAACAAACATTATGACATTACGTATGGAACCTAACGCTTGCTATTCTACCATATATCAGATCTAAGAACAGTTCTCTATCAAAATGAAATTTGATGAACTTTTGTAATTTCCATTTGCTTCTTATATAATTAATTTCTGGCGTATGTTGTTCTGTGAACAGTTTCTACACTGTGAAGATATTTTCAGAGTTGTGTCTGTCCTTTTGGAAATGCATCAAAATGCGAAGATACAGAAAAATATTTTAAAACACAACAAATGAAATGCAAAAAAAATGAAATTTACAATGCATAAACATCGGCCGCAACTGGCTGATTCAAATCTGTTTGATGTTTATGTAATTGATTTAACTTCAAACGCTGCCAACTTAACAAAAGCAAAGTAATTTCAAAATCGCAATAAAATAACTAATATTTATATGAAATACTTCTATTTTAAATTTTATCTATAATACTATATATAAATAAACCATCTTAGAGATATTAAATCTATCTATATTTCCATATTTCAAGATGGTTGAAAATTGGTATTTATTTGCATGGCATTTATTGATACGTGAAAAGTAACGGATTGGTATTATTTGATTAGATAAAATATAAGATTAATATACTGTGTTAAGATAAAAGAATATATTAAATATATCCATATTTTATACTGGATATATTTTATACTATTATTTAATATTGGGAATACCTGATAAAATATTAGATTAATATACTGTGTTAAGATAAAAATATGTTAAGTAGATCCACATTATCATATTTTAAAACAAAAAAATCTCCCCAAAAAATAATCCCAATCTTGAAAATTGGTATATATTGTATGACGTCTCTTGATACATGAAATGTAAAGGATTATGAGATTAACATACTGTGTTGAGATAAAAAAATATGTTAATTATATCCATATTACCATATTTTAAAACATCTGAAAATTGTTATATGTTTTTATGGCGTTTCTTGATACGTGAAAAATAAAGGATAATGAGATTGACACAGGGTGTTAAAATAAAAAATTGCTATACATTTTTATGGAGCAACTTGAAACATGAAAAAATAAAGATCAACCTCATTTGATTTATATAATATAAGAATATTAATACCAAATGGGGTGAGCAGAAGATCTACCTCCCCGTGGTGCACCTGGTAACACTTTTAGATCTGCAACTTGGAATTATTGTTTGATTAATGAACTCTGTTTCAGTATGTTTTGTTGCATTATTTTGTTGTTGTTGTATGTTGCATGCTTTTTTTTTTTTTCGTTGTTTTTTTTTTTGCTGTAACTGTTCATAATCTGCCATTGGAAAAAAAATACCAAATAATGATTTATCTGAATAAAATGAAACCAAAGATTTAAATTAAATTAACGTAATATCAGCAAGATATAAAGTCAATAAGAAATTCAAATTAAAATCATATTAAAATATACGTTAGATTACATTAAGAAACATTGAATTGATTTTCATGACAATTTTTATCAATTCAATTATCTAGAACATTAAAAATGAAAATGTAAATGAAATATTTCATACATGCAAAAAAATATAATTTCAGAACAGCAAAATTAAATAGAAATATAATTAAAATTTAGATTAAGTATACTAAATGATATTTAAATTTTATTTTTGCAGAAAGTTCAAAGAGCAATAACAACGAATCAATTATTTGATGATTTGTATAAAAAGAAATGCCAACAAAAATGCGAAGTAATTTCTTTGAATTTTAAATTACTTTTCAATGTGTTTGAAAAGATCACAGAATGAAAAAAAAATGGACACAAAAATTTCTTTTACTGAAATAATTTGATTTGAGGAATAGCAATAAATATTAAATTACTTTCATTTCTGCATTAATATTCAAAAACATACTGTCGTTTTGAATTTCGCTGTTTAATTAAAAAATTTGTTTTTCCTATATACATTTTTTTAAACTGAAATAACCAAAACTATGTAGTGAATGCCTATCATGAGACTTAATTAAATTTTTGTAGATAAAAAAATATATTAAATGTTGAATATACTAATTAGCTGGAATATAATCTGTATTTTAGATGAAAAGATTTTAATTTGACTTAAAATAAGCATTGCTTTTTTATTTAATTAAAAATATGTTTTATGTAGTTTGAAATGCTGCAAATGATTAAAGCTAAAATAGTTATTTATGAAATTGCTTTTCTATATTCTAAATATTTAATAAGTTTCTTTTTATTTTCAAAATTTAATTATTCAAGGTTATCAATGTAGTATTTCGTCAGTAATATTTAATGAAAATGCATGTCAGATTAAATTTCATTTTTGTAAATTTTGAACATTTGTTTGATTTTTATAATTTAGTGAGATTAAAAATATTTTTCATTGAATATTAGTTAAAATGAATTTATTTCAGATTAATATATTAAATTAATTTTTACTTTTTTAATCTAATAAATTACAAATATAATTATAAAATTTAACATCTCATTTTAAATTGTTATTATAAATTAAAAATATTGAAATTACATTATAATTATATAAATTGATTAAATTATATTATTAATTATAATATTATATTATATAATTATTTATTAACCAATTAAAATAAAATTATATTATAATTATAATTTAAATTATTTATAAATCATAAATTATAATTTTGTTATTATATTGTCTTAAATTTACTATTATGCTACCAAAATTATAAATTTTGGTAGTATAATTGTAAATTTAAGACAATTTTATTATTTAATAAGTGGAAATTCATGAATACATTATAAACTTTATGTATTTTATGCAGTTTTATGATACTGTATGCGCATTTTGTTGTTGTTATAACTATTAACTATTAAAAAAATTTTAGCTATTCATTTATCATTAACTATTAATTTTAATAAATACTATTTTGTTTTATACAAGAGTTTATTTTACAATTTCATATAAAAACAATTATTTTCATAAATACAACATTTTTTATAGCATGATTTATTTTAAGATGCAGTTCATTATAATACAATTACAGTATTTTAAACAAATTCAAATCCTTAAATAAATTCATGAATATTAAATTTTCAATTGATTGCAGCTATAGTTTAAGAAAATTTTCTTAAAAAATTTCTTTTTTTCATAATAAATTACAAATAAAAATATTAAAAATTTTCTTTAGTAAAGTTCAAATCGATTTATAAAATTTAAATGTCATTTTAAATTGTTGTTAAAATTATAAAATTTGGTAGCATAATAGTAATGTAAGACAATTTTATGAAATAATAACTAGAGATCTCAGCGTGATTATTAAATTTATGTATTTTATGTAATGTTATGATGTTGTAAGGGCATTTTGTTATTGTTATAACTATTAACTATTAAAAATTTTCACTTATTCATTTATCATTAACTAATCATTTTAATAAACCATATTTCGCTTTATAGAAAAAAATTTATTTTATAATTTCCATACAAAAACAATTCTTTTCATAAGTTAAACCATTTTATAACTTCTATTTAAATTTTAAGACGTAATTAATTATAATCCAATTGCATCATTTTAAACAAATTCAAATTCAGAAATAAATTTTTACATAATTCTTCACTTGATTACAAACATAGTTTAAGAAAATTTTATTTGACACTTTAAAATTAATGGATTTTACTGATTTAAAATAACTGTTTAATGAAATGAACTCATGTATAAAAATTTTTCAATTGATTGCAACTATATTTTTAAAAATATTCTTTGACACTATAAAATTAATGGATTTCATTTATTTAAATAGTTGTTTAATAAAATGAATTCAAGCACAATAATTTTTCCATTGATTGCAACTATATTTTAAAAAAATATTCTTTGGCACTATAAAATTAATGGATTTTATTCATTTAAAATAGTGGATTAATTAACTCAAAAGTTATAAATATTTTATTAATTCAACGCGAAAGGCAATACTTTTCGACTAAGATCATTTCCACCAATTAAATATGACTCAATTCAAATATTAGTTTAACTACTAACCCGAAATATCACATCTTTCCCCAGGTAAAACTAGCCAAATTGATCTGATTTGTCCAAACTATCTACCAAAGGAATGTCTTAATACTTGCAGAAATTATCATCTCAACAACTTCAAGCACACAACATTTAAATGGTTGCATTGAAGGAAGATATATATATCTATCCAAATATGTAAGGAAATCAAATAGATCCTTAGGAACATTGACAAATTCTAGAAAGAGTAAATCACCTCTAGCTTTTACATCAAATAAAAAGCAATCCCTCAAGACTTAGTTCACTCATCTTCTCCAAGGTGGCGGTTAAATATTTGATGCCTATTCCGCTGGCTAAATTTTACAACTCATGCAGTCTGGGTTGTAAATAGAAGTTATTTAAAATCAGCAGCTTGAAGTGTGTGTTGTAATTATTTGTTGGAAATCTTCAAGATTTATTAATATGTTTGACTTGTCTCAAGTGTGATTTATGAAGAAGGAGATGTGGTTTACAGATTGGGTTTCTTAAAGTAAGTGTTACAGAAGCATCTTATTAAAAGGCTGTTGGTTACATATTGGAATAATTAAAATATGATAGGGTTATTTATAGCACATTTAAATTTCATAGCAGGTTATGATAAATGTTTTCTTCATGTTACAATTGTTTTATTAATTGAAGTAAAATAAAACATTTTATTTCAAATAAATATTAATAAATAATTAATTAATTTACTTATTTTAGTTACTTCCAAAATTAGGAGCAGAGTGTTTTCAAATTAATGTAAAATTTTTACTGAAATTTAAAATTAATTTAAAATAAATTATTTATTATTTTTCATCAACCCATAGAAAAATTAATCAGAAAATAAATATATATTAAATAAAGAGATATATCTTAATATACACTGAAATGACAAAAGTCATGGGATAGCAATATGCAAATTTTCAGATGGCAGTATATCGCGTAGAACAGGTATAAATGCTCAGTGCTTTCGCAGAGCTTTCATTTCTGTTCAAGTTATTCATGTGAAGAGGTTTTGACGTGATGAAAATGACCGACGATCTAAAATTAACAGACTTTGAACGCGGAATGTTTTTGGAGCTTTAGACGCATGGGTCATGCCATTTCGAAATCGTTAGGGAATTCAACATTCTATTAGATCCATTTGTCAAGAGTGTGCCATTAAGAGTATGACATTTCATAGCAAACATCCCACCATGGACAGCGCAAAAATGGTCGACCGCCTGCATTAACGACCGAGACCGGCGACGTCAGATCAATAATCTAATTCTAACAGACAAGCAACACTTCAAATAGCCGCAGAAATCAATGCGGGACGTACAAGGGACTTGTCTGTTTTAGAACTGTGCGGAGAAATTTGGCTTTCTTGGGCTATTCCAGCAGAAGACCGACTCGAGTGCCTTTTTACTGACAGAACGACATCGCTTGCAGCGATTCTTGGGCACGTGAGCATATCGGTTGGTCCCTTTGAATGGAAAACCGTGGCCTGTTCCGATTTCAGTTGGTAAGAGCTGATTTAGGGTTCGAGTGTATATGGACCCAAACTGTCAGCAAGGCACTGTTCCCAGCTGGTGGTGACTCAAACCAAATGGTGTGGGCTGTTTTTTCATTGGCATGGACTTTTCCTCTGGTGCGACTGGACCGAACATTGACTGGAAATGCTTATGTTCAGCTACTTGGAGATCACTTGCAGCCATTCATGGACTTCATGTACCCAAACACCGATGGGATTTTTAATGACAATGCGCCATGTCACCGGGCCACAACTGTTCGCGATTGGTTTGAAGAACATTCGGGACAATTCCAACGAATGATCTGGCCACCTAGATCGCCCGACATGAATCCATCGAGCATTTATGGGACATCATCGAGAGATCTGTTTCGTGCCCAAAATCCTGCACCATCAACGCTTTCACAATTATGGACGTCTATCGAGACAGCATGGCTCAATATTCCTGCAGAAGACTTCCAACCACTTGTTGAGTCCATGCCACGTCGAGTTGCTGAACTTCGCCGGGCGAAAGGGAGGGCCGACACGATATTAAGAGGT
Source organism: Caerostris extrusa (assembly GCA_021605095.1). Lineage (NCBI taxonomy): Eukaryota > Metazoa > Arthropoda > Arachnida > Araneae > Araneidae > Caerostris > Caerostris extrusa. The sequence continues at coordinate 53,901 of BPLR01011352.1, read as the reverse complement.
ATCCCATGACTTTTGTCACTTCAGTGTATAAATTCTAATTTATTTATTTATTTATTTTTATTTCTCAAATAAATTTACAAATCCTCAATAAAATAAATATGATATTTTGTATAATATTCAATAAATATCAATTTATAATATACATTAAATATATTTTGTTTTAATGTCTAAGAATTTTTCAACTTAACTTAAAATTTTATATGCATTTTTTTTTATTTTTATACGCATTTTTATGATATTGTACATGCATTTTATTGTTGTTATAACTATTAACTATTAAAATATATTTGTCTATTAATTTATCATTAAGTATTAAATTTAATGAATACTGTTTTATTTTATTTTTAAAAAATAGAATTTATTGTATAATTTTCATACAAAAATAATTATTTTCATAAGTTTAACATTTTTAGCACAGGTACGGACGCAGATCATTATAATCCAATTACATCATTTTCAACAAATTCAAATCCTCAAATAAATTCATACATAATAATTTTTCGCTTTATTACAACTATAGTTTAAGAAAATTTCATTTGACATTATAAAATTAATGGATTTCATTCAACTAAAATAATTGTTTAACGAAATGCATTCAGGTATAATAAATTTTTCAATTGATTGCAACTGTATTTTAAGAAAATATTGACATTATTATAAAATTAATGATTTTATTCATCTAAAAATAGCTGATTTAATTAACTCAAAAGTTATAAATATTTTATCAATTCAACGTGAGCAGTAATACTTCTCAACTAAAATCATTCCCACCAATTAAATACGACTCAAACCAAATATTTGCTTAACTACTAACCCGAAATGTCACATCTTTCCCCAGGTAAAACTTACCAAATTGATCTGATTTGCCCAAACTATCTACCAAATGACGTCTTAATACTTGCAGAAATGATCAGCTCAACATCTTCAAGCACACAACATTTAAATGATTGCATTGCAGGAAGATATATCTATCAAATATGTGAGGAATCAAATAGATCCTAGGAACATTGATAAATTCTAGAAAAGAGTAAATCACCTCTAGCTTTTACATCAAAATAAAAGCAATCCCTCAGGACTTTGTTCACTCATCTTCCCCAAGGTGGCGGTTAAATATTTGATGTCTATTTCGCTGACTACATTCACAACTCCTGCACTCTGGGTTGTAAATAGAAGTTATTTAAAATCAGCAGCTGAAGTGTGTGCTTGTATAATTATTTGTTGAAATCTTCAAGATTTATTAATATGCTTGACTTGTCTCAAGTGGGATTTATGGTGAAGGACATGTGGTTTAAAAATTGGGTTTCTTAAAGTAAGTGTTACAGAAGCATCTTATTAAAAGATTGTTGGTTATATATCAAAATAAATTAAAATATGCTGGTATAATTTTTTAGCACATTTAATTGTCATAGGAGATTATGATAAAATATTTTCTTTCTATTGTAATTATTTTATTAAAAGAAGTTCAAATAAAGCATTTTATTTAAGATAAATATTAATAAGTAATTAATTAATTTAATAATTTTAATTTGATAATTAATTATTTTTATTTTAATTATAATAATTTAATAATTTATATTTAATAATTTTAATTTTTTAATTTAATTCTACTTACGAAACTAGAATTAGATTATGCTGAAAATATAGGTCAAATTATTAATGGAATTTAAAAAATTAATTTAAAAGACGATGAAGTTTAATTAAAAGAAATTATTTTTTAAAAAATAGAAAAATTAATCATTAAATAAATAAAAATATCTTAAATCTCAATATACAAGTAAAATTAATTTAATTGATTAGTATTAATATTTATAAAATTAATGGATTTATTCATTTAAAAATAATTGTTTAATGAAATGAACTCATGCATATTAATTTTTTAATTATTTGCAACTATATTTTAAGAAAATATTCTTTAATATTGTAAAATTAATGGATTTCATTCATTTAAAATAACTGTTTAACAAAAGGAAATTCAAATGCATAATAATTTTTAATTGATTACAATAATAGTTTAAGAAAATATTCTTTTGGCACTACAAAATTAATGGATTTTATTAATTTAAAATAACTGTTTAATAAACTCAAAAGTTATAAATATTTTATTAATTCAACGTGAAAAGTAATACTCCTCAACTAAAACCCTTTCCACCAATTAAATATGACTCGATCCAAATATTTGCTTAACTACTAATCCGAAATGTCACATCTTTCTCCAGGTAAAACTTACCAAATTGATCTGATTTGTCCTAACTATCTACCAAATGACGTCTTAATGCTTGCAGAAATTATCAGTGCAACAACTTCAAGCACACAACATTTAAATGAGTGCATAGAAGGAAGATATATCTATCCAAATATGTAAGGAAATCAAATAGATCCTTAGGAACATTGATAAATTCTAGAAAGAGTAAATCACCTCTAGCTTTTACCCCTCAAATAAAAGCAATCCCTCAAGACTTAGTTCACTCATCTTTCCCCAAGGTGGCGGTTAAATATTTGATGTATATTTCACTGGCTAAATTCACAACTCATGCACTCTGGGATGTAAATAGAAGTTATTTAAAATCAGCAGCTGAGTGTGGGTTGTAATTATTTGTTGGAAATCTTCAAGATTTATTAATAAGCTTGACTTGTCTCAAGTGGGATTTATGGAGAGATGTGGTTTAAAGATTGGGTTTCTTAAAGTTAACTGTTACAGAAGTATCTTATTAAAAGGTTGTTGGTTATAAATTGGAATGAATTAAATTATGTGTTATTCTTAGCATATTTAAATTTCAAATGAGATTATGATAAAATATTTTGTTTATTCTACAATTAATTTATTAAAGGAAATAAAATAATGCATTTTGTTTCAAGTGAATATTAATAAGTAATTAATTAATTTGATGATTTTGTTAATTAATTTAAAAATAGGAGCACAGAATATTTTGAAAATTGAAGTCCAATTATTAATCAAACTTAAAATTAATTTAAAAGACGATAAAAGTTTAATCATAAGAAATTATTCATTATTATTCTTCAACCATAGAAAAATTAATCAATAAATAAGTATATATTAAATAAACAAAATATCTTAATATATAAATTCCAATTTATTTTATTTTTATATATATATACATATATATATATATATTAAATAAATTTACACAAAGCCTCAATAAAATAAATGTGATTTTTTTTTAAAATAAATAAAAATTCATTAAATATAAATTTATAATATATATTAAATAATAATGAAGATTTTGTAATATCTAAGAATATTTAAACTTAACTTAAAACTTTGTATGCATTATTTTTTTATAACTTTATATGCATTTTTATGATATTGTACATACATTTTATGATGTTGTTATAATATTTATGATATTGTACATACATTTATTTGTTATAACTATTCATTTTAAAAATTAATTATCATAACTATTAATTTTAATGAATAAATTTCATTTTTTATAGCAGAATTTATTATATAATTTTCATACAAAAATAACTATTATTTTTATAAGTTTAATATTTTTAAGGCAGATTTCATTTAAATATTAAGACGCAGATCATTATAATCCACTTAAATCATTTTAAACAAAATCAAATCCTTATATAAATTCATATATAATAATTTTTCACTTTTACTACTATAATTTAAGAAAATTTATTTCACACTACAAAATTAATGGATTTTATTCATCTAAAATAGCTGTTTAATAAACTCAAAATTTATAAATATTTTATCAATTCAACGCGAAAGGCAATACTTCTCAACTAAAATCATTTCCATCAATTAAATACGCCTCAACCCAAATATTTGCTTAACTACTAAACCCGAAATATCACATCTTTCCCAGGTAAAAACTTGCCAATTGATCTGATTTGTCCAAACTATCTACCAAAGGACGTTTTAATACTTGCAGAAATTATCAGCTCAACAACTTCAAGCACACAACATTTAAATGATTGCATTGCAGGAAGATATATCCATCCAAATATGTAAGGAAATCAAATAGATCCTTAGGAACATTGATAAACTCTAGAAAGAGTAAATCACCTCTAGCTTTTACATCAAATAAAAGCAATCCCTCCAGTCCATTTGTTCACTGAACCCATTAGTTCACTTATCCCTGCTAGTTCACTTCAACTTCCCCAAGGTGGCGCAAATATTTGATGTCTATTTCGTTGGCTACATTCACAACTCATGCACTCTTGTGTTGTAAATAGAAGTTATTTAAAAATCAGCAGGTTGAAGTGTGTGTTATAATTATTTGTTGGAAATCTTCAAAGATTTATTGTTTTAATATGCTTTGACTTGTCTCCAAGTGTGATTTATGGAGTAGAGATGTGGTTTAAAGATTGGGTTTCTTAAGGTAAGTTTTACAGAAGCATCTGATTAAAAGGCTGTCGGTTATATATAAGAATGAATTAAAATATGCCAGTGTTATTTTTAGCACTGTTAAATTTCATAAGAGATTATGATGAAACATTTTCTTTTATATTACAATTATTTCATTATAGGAAGTGAAATAATAAAGTCCAATTATTACTGCAAATTTCAAATTAATTTAATGAAAGGAAGATAAAGTTTAATTAAAAGAAACTATTTAAACTTATACATCATGAACATTTTAATTCAAATAAATATTTAAGAATAATTTGAAATGAAAATTTATTTATTTTTGACTTCCAAAACTTAAAATTTAATTACGATGATAAAGTGAATTAAAAGAAATTATTTAATATTATTTATCAATCCATAAAAAATTAAGTATTAAATAAATAAAATTATCTTAAATAAACTTTAATATATAAATAAAATCTATTTATTTTATTTATTTATTTTTATTTTTCAAATAAATTTACACGAATCCTCAATAAAATAAATATGATTTGGTTTGTATAATAAATAAAATTCAATAAATATGAATTTATAATCTATATTAAATAATAATGAAGATTTTTGTAATATATAAGAATATTTAAACTTAACTTAAAAATTTTATATGCATTATTTTACAACTTTATATGCATTATAATGATATTGTACATGCATTTTATTGTTAGTTATAACTATTAACTATTAAAAATATTTATCTATTCATTTATCATTAACTATTAATTTTAATGAATACTGTTTTATTTTATAGAAGAATTTATTGTATAATTTTCATACAAAAAATATTATTTTCATAAGTTTAATATTTTTAGGACAGGTTCTATTTAAATTTTAAGACGCAGATCATTATAATCCAATTACATCATTTTAAACAAATTAAAATCCTCAAATAAATTCATACACAATAATTTTCACTTTATTACAACTATAATTTAAAAAAAAAAAATTATTTCACACTATAAAATTAGCCGGGTTTTATTCATTTAAAATAATTCTTTAATGAAATGAATTTTATGTATAATAATTTTTCAATTGATTGCCCCTATATTTTTAGAAAAATATTATTTGGCACTGGATTTTATTCATTTAAAAATAGCGTCATAAAACGCAAAGGCAATACTTAACGACTAAAATCATTTTTCACTAACTAAATATGACTGAATCCAAATATTTGCTTAACTACTTGTGCGAAATGTCCCATCTTTCCCCAGGTAAAACTTACCAAATTGATCTGATTTATCCAAACTATCTACCAAATGACGTCTTAATACTTCTGCAGAAATTATTAACTCAACAACTTCACACACAACATTTAAATGATTTGCAGGAAGATATATCTATCCAAATATGTAAGGAAATCAAATAGATCCTTGAACATTGATAAAATTCTAGAAAGAGTAAATCTCCTCCAGCTTTTACATCAAATAAAAAGCAATCCCTCAAGACATAGTTCACTCAAATTCCCCAAGGTGGGGAGGTTAAATATTTGATGTCTATTTCTGACTACATTCACAACTCATGCACTCTGGGCTGTAAATGGAGTTATTTAAAATCAGCAGCTTGAAGTGTGTTGTAATTATTTGTTGGTAATCTTCAAGATTTATTAATATGCTTTGACTTGTCTCAAGTTTGATTTATGGAGAAGGAGATGTGGTTTAAAGATTGGGTTTCTTAAAGTAAGTGTTACAGAAGCATCTTATTAAAAGATTGGTGGATATACATATATATATATATATATATATATATATAGGAACGAAATAAAATATGTGTTATTTATATCACATATAAATTTAATAGGAGATTATGATAAAATGTTTTCTTCATGTTACAATTGTTTTATTCAAGAAAGTAAAATAATACATATTATTTCAAATAAATATTAATAAGTAATTAATTAATTTACTTACTTTAATTACTTACGACGAAATTAGGAGAAGAGTATTTTGAAAATGGAAGTCCAATTATTAGTGAAATTTAAAATTAATTTAAAAGTCGAGTTTAATTAAATGAAATTATTTTTAAAAAATGGAAAAAATTAATCCATTAAAATATCTAAAATCTCAATATTCAAGTAAATTTAATTTAATTATTAATATTAATATTTATAAAATTAATGTACTTCATTTATTTAAAATAACTGTTAAATGAAATGAATTCATGTATTATAAATTTTCAATTCATTACAAATATAATTTAAGAAATTTTCTGAGACATTATAAAATTAATGGAATATATTAATTTTAAATAACTTTTTAATGAAAGGAATTTCTACATAATAAATTTTTAACTGATTGCAGCCATAGTTTAAGAAAATATTCTTTGGCACTATAAAATTAATGGATTTTATTCATTTAAAGTAACTGTTTAATAAACTCAAAAGTTATAAATATTTTATTAATTCAATGTGAAAAGTAATACTTCAACTAAAATCCTTTCCACCAATTAAATATGACTCGATCCAAATATTTGCTTAACTGCTAATCCGAAATGTCACATCTTTCTCCAGGTAAAACTTACCAAATTGGTCTGATTTTTTTCCTAACTATCTACCAAATGACGTCTTAATACTTCCAGAAATTATCAGCGTAACAACTTCAAGCATACAACTTTTAAATGAGTGCATAGAAGGAAGATATATCTATCCAGATATGTAAGGAAATCAAATAGATCCTTAGGAACATTGATAAATTCTAGAAAGAGTAAATCACCTCTAGCTTTTACATCAAATAAAAGCAATCCTTCAAGACATAGCAGTTCACTCATCTTCCCCAAGGTGGCGGCTAAATATTTGATGTCTATTTCGCTAACTACATTCACAACTCATGCACTCTGGATTGTAAATAGAAGTTATTTAAAATCAGCAGCTTGAAGCGTGTGTTATAATTATTTGTTGAGATCATCAAGATTTATTAATATGCTTGACTTGTCTCAAGTGTGATTTATGGAGAAGGAGATGTGGTTTAAAGATTAGGTTTATTAAAGTAAGTGTTACAGAAGCATCTTATTAAAAGGCTGTTGGATATACATACAGGAACAAATTAAAATATGTGTTATTTATAGCACATTTAATTTTCGTAGGAAATTATGATAAAATGTTGCAATTGTTTTATTAAAGGAAGTAAAATAATTCATTTTATTTCAAATAAATATTAATAATTAACTTGTGTTGTTTCCGTAATTAGGGAGCAGGTTATTTTGAGAATTAAAGTATTGAAAATTAAAAGAAAATTAGAAGAAAATTATTTTGAAAATTAAACTAAATTAAGAAAATTAAAGTATATTGTGTTAAATTATTAGTGACCTTTCAAAATAATTAAAAAGGCGATAAAGTTAAATTAAAAGAAATTATTTAATAGTATTTATCAACCCATGGAAAAAATTAATCATTAAAAATAAAAATATCTTAAATAAACTCAATATTCTAATAATATAATAATAAATTTTAATTTATAGTATACTTTATTTATTTATTTTTATTTTTCAAATAAATTTCTATGAATCCTGCTTGAAATAAATTTTTTTTTAATAAACAAATTCAATAGATATGAATTTTTTTACACATTAATCAATAATGCAGAATTTTGCAATATCTAAAAGAATATGTCAACTGCACTTATTTTATATGCATTTTTTACATAATCTTACATGCTTTACACCTTAGATGAATTTCACTTATGAATATTGAAATATTAAAAATGAATGAATATTATATGATTTGTATATTTTCTTCTAAAACTCCCAAAATGATATTTTTTATTCACAAATAGTTTTTTATGATTCCTGATAGATAAATTTCTATGACTCCTGATACATACTCCTGACCCCTTTTTCCTGATAGATTAATTGATTTATGGGATATTACAAGAAATTTCTACAATATTGATTAATTTTGTTAAATATATCACTTTAGAAAGAAAAAAATTCCTTGTGATTTTGTATAGTAACTCTGTGTTATTTATATATTATATTATACTATTATTTTTTTTTTTATTTTTATATTAATTGACATTCTTTATTAATATTTGAATGAAGCTCAATATTAAACCGACAAATAATCTTTAAAATCAAAGTTAGGAATAAACAAATTTATTAATTTTATACATATGTAACTAAAAATATACTATTAAATGAAAATAGTGTGAAATTCTTTTAAAATTGTCTTGTAGCATCGACAAAATACATATGAACTATTTTATATTTCATTGCAAATAAAAATAAGGAATTTAAAATTAATGCAACAATAAATCTTTCTGAGGAAAAAAAGAAGGCAACAAAATCATTACGAAATATAATATTATTCATGTTCATTATTTATTTAATTAAAAGTTATTTTAGTAAGGTATTTTTAAATACTTTTAGTAGCAATTAAATTGCATAATCGCTGGCTAATTTGTGGTAAACATACACACTATCAAATATTATTTCTGTTATTAATTTAATTGATATTCTATTTTTATTATTTCAGTAAAACACTGCATTAAACCGACAAGGAATCAGCAAAAAAATCGAAGTCATTAATGAATAAAGAAAAATTATGAATCTTATACACGTAAGAATAATCTTATTACTCATTAATAATCTTATGCATCTTTTTGCATTCGTTGCTAAAAGGAAATATTTTGAAATTCTCTAGAATTGTTTTAAGCATCGAGAGAATACATAAGAAGCAGTATAGATATTTTCTTATCAGTGTTAAACAACCTAACGGAGGGGCTGAGAAGTTCATAGGCTGACACATAGATGGCATTACTAGTATTAAATCCATATAATTTTTTGTTAGCCCTAACCTTCAAAAGACACGTGTATAAATTTGACAGCTGTTGCACAATTAGTATGTGAGTTATAGCATTTTTAGTGAAGCAACTTTTGTTAGTTTGAAAAAATGGATAAAAAGGAATTTCGAGTGTTAATTAAAGCATTGCATTTTGGCGAAAAAATACTATTGAAGCCAAGGCTTGGCTTGATAAACATTATTCGGACTTTGCACCAGGAAAATCAACCGTAGAAAAGTGGTTTGCTAAATTTAAACGAGGCGAAATGAGCACCGAGGACGATGCACGCAGTGTGGACGACCCAAAGAGGCTGTTACCGACGAAAACATCAAAAAAGTCCACAAAATATTTTCTGATAACCGTAAAGTGAAGTTGATTGAGATAGCTGAGACCCTAAAGATATCAAAGGAACGTGTTGGACATATCGTGAATGAATATTTGGATATGCGAAAGCTCTGTTCATAGTGGGTGCCGCGCGAGTTCACAATCACCCAAAAACAACAACGAATTGATGATTCTAAGCAGTGTTTCGAGCTGTTCAATCGTAATAAACCCGTATTTTTGCGTCGATATGTGACAATGGATGAAACATGGCTCCATCATTGCACACCGGATTCCAATCGACACTCAGCCGAGTTGATTGCACGTGATGAACACTAAAAATGCTATAACTCCCATACAAATAGTGCTACAAGTGTAAAATTTATACACATGTCTTTTGAAGGTTAGGGCTAACTAAAAATCATATGGACTTAATAATAGTAGTGCCATCTATGTGTCAGCATACGAACTTTTCAGCCCACATGTTATTTGTCTTTTATTATCTCAAAGTCAGAAAATTCGTTACTCGAAAAGACTAATAAAATATTCATGCATTACAATGTAACAAAAGAACTATTGCTTATTAATTAAAGCTAGTAAATATTGATAAGTTTTCTTATATTTTTCATTAATTACAGCTTATCTGTAAAACTGTCTATTCCTCATTATGTGTGCATCGTAAAGGTAAACAACTAATCTATTATTATTTCGATCGTGTAAAAAGTGTTACTATTTAAAAATTATTTAATATTTTTCTATAACGATATTATCGTGATTATGTATTTAGGTTTATATATTAATTAAATTTCAAAATAATTAAAAATAATAACAGTAGAACCAATTGAAATAAAAAGAAATCTAATCTCAATCTAAAAAATCTAAAACTAGCAAAACACAGTACTCCCAATTTTAATAAAATTTTAGGAATATTAAGAAATCGCTAAAATATAGATAAATATATTTTAAATAAATATATATCTCTATTATTCATGTAAATATTTAAACTAATGTTAATTTGATTAGATTGCTTATTGTTAGTTGCTCTTAATTTTACGTATAATACAATAAATTGGGTTTACTATTAATTGTAGTGTAAGTTACATGCTTTGTAAAATACGATTAATTGAGAGACTTATCAATTGTTTCCTTTATTAAGTTCTAGATTATAAGCAAATTAATTATTTATTCGAAATTAAAAATGAATGAATTATTTATTCGGCTATAAGCGAATTAATTATTGATTCGATTATAATCGAATTAATTATTTATTTTATTTAATCATTTATTTTAAATAAAATACCTAATGGTATTTTCAAATGCAGAGTACTTAATATTATTTGTCACTAGAACAACAAATATATAGCAAATTCAGTATTAATCAGGTAAGAACTGCATCATGGGAGTCGTGCAATACTTCAAGCATAATTTCAAGCGAATAATCTACGAGGTAACATCTAGCTATCCTCATTCTACTCCCCATACATCTGAAGCCCCAATACAATGCATTCCATCTGACAGATTTATTGGGCCCATTCCCGGCATTCAAACGAATGATTTTAATTATTTTATTAGTTTTTTTTCGAATTTTGAAATTAATTTCTTTTTCTTAAACATAAAATAATACCCACCAGACCATTCTGACATATAAAGTAAGCATATTATTTAGTTTATTTAGTTTTTAAATAAGGATATTGGATATAAATAAGAGTGTTAATGTAGTAATAATTTTTATTCATCAATCTATTATGCATTCAAAGATTTTTAGTCAATGACCAATAGAAAATCATGTTTGAATAGACTCTATAAAATTATTTACTTGAACAATGCATAATAACATGGCAGCAACTTTGTACTACATTTCTTTTATTAATAAACTATAAAACAATATAGTACGCTGCTTATAAAATTTAATATTTTCAAAAACTGTATATATTTATCCAAATATGCAATGATTTATATATGATAAAAATGCTACAATTGTGGTTATAATAAAATCTAAAAGTTCCAGTCATAAGGTTTTAACTTTTTTTCCCCGATGCTTTAAAAATCATCCTTCAAAATAACATCTTTCAACTCCAAATGGAAAAAATCTTATCTACAAACATCCGTTTCAACCTCCTGGAAGAGAATTCAGTATTTCTCCTTTTATCCTAATTATTAAATTTTGGTTTGGCAAAAAATTCAAATTATCGTTCATTGTGATTATGAACAAGGCAGAAAAAGATTAAAATGAAAGCCTCAAACTTTCAAACAGCTTCTCCTGCATTCAATACTTCTCCTCCTTGCAGCTTACAGGAGATTTCTTCCATCCTCAAAAATTTTCTCTCACTCGTATTATGGCGTGTTCTTATTATTTATGCAAAGGAGAAAGGAGCTTTTGGAAAAGATGTATCTTACCAATATGGAAAATAAAAACCTCTTCTTGTTCTTGTTAGATTCTCTAAAAGACTTTGCCGTATGTGTGCTGTAATTACCTCTCCAAAGCGTCTTCGAAAATTCAACGTGACTTTAAACACTACACAGAAAGTTTAGTTGCGGTAAAAATACAAAAAAAAAGTGGACCTTATCTTGCATTATTAAATTTGAGTTTTTCTATTTTACTTTACATATTTTTCGATGAAAACAACAGAGGCTTTTGGTGTTAAGGTATTTGTTATAGCTTTCCCAAAAAAGTCTTATCTTCTTCAATATCATTTCGGGTTTTGTTGTGTGTGGATATGCAAATAGTGTATGATTTACTTTGTTTTGAAGGAAAAGATAAAATTTCAGTAAAAATATTCCTGAAGCGTCTCGTCAAAAGAAATAGATGAAAACTTCAAAATTTCAGCTATATGCTGAATATAAAAAGATGCGTTAATTTGCTGTAGGAACATGATATAAATTTTAAAAAAAGTTATTTATGATATTTTCTTAAGTTAATCATATGCAAACAAAATTATTCTGTGATAAATAATACGTTTAAAAATAGCACGTCATTTACAAAACTCAGTTTAGATATAACAAAAGTATTCCAATAAACTTAGCAAATTAACAATGTAATAAAAATTTACTATATTGTAACTAACTTATTAAATGATTGTATATAAATGTATTATTGTTTATTTACTTAGTTATTAAATATAGTTAATAATAAATATGTTGTGTATCATTCATTAATATTCAATCACTTAATATACATTCAAAAGATACATATTTTTTTTCCGGTGACTTACAGTGAGACATAATTTATTTGATTCTATAAAATTATGTATTTGAGCAATGCATAATAAAATGGTAGCAAATTTTCCAAATTGTACTGAACTTTGTATACCAATGAACATATACACTGCGTAAAAAAATAGAAGAACAGTGTTTTTGCCAATTAATATCTTCTTATTTGCTCCTAACTACCAGATATTTAAGCAGATTTAGTTTAATGACCCTTTTTCATTTTAGGCAAAAATTAAACATCTATCACTAATATTAATAATAAAATTAGTATATATAATTTCCGATGCGTAAAAAAAGTAGAAGGACACATGCTAATATATTTAATTTAGTGATTTTAAATAATGTGATTTTTGTATTTTGTTTTATCCTTTTCTGTCAAAAATATCTGATTTGTTTAAAATTTACGCTGTTTCTCCGTTCTCAGAAATGCCTAAAGGAATACCGAACGATTTGAAAATTTTCAAAAAGGCCAAATTTCCGCATATCAAAATGATGGTAAAGGTGTTAGAGAGATTGCTCGATTGCTGCAGGTGAGCCCCAATACAGTTTCAAACTTTATCAGAAATCCTTATAAAAATGGAAAGAAAAAGAAGACTGGTAGACCGAAAAGTTAACACCACGTAATGAGAGAAAACTTGTTCGTGTGCTTAAGAAGAACAAAGGAAGTGCTTCAAAGGCAAGAAATCAAGCAGGACTTAATCATGTGGCGAAACAAACAGTTTACCACTATATTAAAAAAGATCTAAAATTCATTTTCAAAAACGGAAACATCATCCTAAGTGGACACAAGCTCACATTGATAGCCGTTTAGCGTGGGCTAAGGGCACATGTCCTGGACTACAGAATGGACTTCTGGATATTTTCCGATGAAAAGAAATATCAGACGGATATCAGCACTACTGGCATTGTCTGGGGAATGAAGACGAATACTATTCAACACGACAAATGGGAGGAGGGAGTTTAATGGTTTGGTTGGCTGTTGGATACGGAGGAAGGACAAGTCTGGTTTTCTTAAATGGTAGGCAAAAACATACAGACTACATTCAAGTGCTGAATTCCGAGCTTCTTCCTTATGGCTCTGACTTGGGGGGGGTGAAGTGGAAGTTTCAGCAAGACGGAGCTTCCATTCACACCGCGACTGGAGTCAAAAATTGGTTCTAACAAATAATGTGGATATTTTACCATGGCCAGCCAAAAAGTACTGACATTAATATAGTGGAAAACATCTGGATAGTGCTAGTTCGTCGAGTTTCTGCTGATGGAAGACAATTTGATTCGCTAACTCAGCGAAGCATTGAATCACTCGTGGGACAATTTTTTGTCAAACAGAAATTTCATCTCTATACAATTCACTTCCAAACAGAATATTTGAATTTATAAAAGAAAAGGGAAGAACATTCCTTATTAAAATCACTATTTTTTTATTCATTATAATGCTACTACTTATATCCTACTTTATTATCCTACTTACTATCCTACTTTTTACAAAGTTACAAAAAAAGAGAAACTATTTTTTGTTGCCATTAATATTTTATGTTTGAATATAATAATTCTGATGTTAAAATTGTATTTATAAAATATTTGTAAAATATTTCTAATAAAAATTTTTGGAAATATAAAATATTTTTCGGTTATTGTTACAAAATCAAGTGTCCATCTACTTTTTTTACGTAGTGTATATTCATTTAAATGCAATATTATTTTTCAAAATATATATATTCAAATATACTTATACATATATTTATTCAAATATACAAAGATTTATAATAAAAAAATACTACAATTGTGGTTACGATAAAAAATCTTAAAATGTCAGTAATAAGGTATTAACATTTTTGCCGTTACTTAACATCATCCTACAAAATAACATCTTTCAACTCCAAATGGAAAAAAAGCTTATCTTCAAACACCCATTTCAACCTCGATACGAATTCAGGACTTACCCTTTTTATCCTGAAAAAAAAAAAAATGCTTTCAATGTGATTATGAACAAGGCAGAAAAAGATTAAAAGAAAGCCTCAAACTTTAAGACAGCCTCTAATTCAATGCGGCTCCTTGCAAAGGAGATTTCTTCCCCCTCCTCAAAAATCTTCTCTCGCTCGTATCATGGCATGTTCTTATTATTTATGCAAAGGAGAAAGGAGCTTTTGGAAAAGATGTATCATACCAATATGGAAAATAAAAACCTCTTCTTGTTCTTGTTAAATTCTCTAAAAAGCTTTGCCGTGTGTGTGCTGTAACTATCACTCAAAGCTTCTTAGGAAAATTCAATGTGACTTTAAACATTGCAGAGAAAGTTTAGTTGATGTAACGGAACAACAAAAAAAAGCTTTATCTTGCATTATTAAATTTTGGTTTTATATTTTCCTTACATATTTTTCGATGAAAACATCAGAGGCCTTTTTGGTGTCAAGTTATTCGTTATAGTTTTCCCTAAAAGTCTTATCTTTTTCAATATTATTTCGGGTTTTGTTGTGTGGTTATGCAACTAGTGTATGATTTATTTTGTTTTGTAGGAAGAAATAAAAGTTCTGCAAAATATTTCTGAAGGGTCCGTGTCAAAAGAAATACTTGAAAACTTCAAATTTTCAGCTGTGTATTATGTTGGGTGTAGAATATTATATAATATTTTTTAAAACAAAACTCTATGATATTTTCTTAGGTTAATCATATGCAAAAAAAAAAATATTCTTTGATAAGTAATCGCTTTTAAAAATTATACGTCAATTACAGAATTCTGATTTAAATATGAAACAAAAAGTTTAAAATACTTTATTAAAAATTTATTATAACTAATTTATTAAATGCATGTATATAAATGTACCCTTGTTTATTTATTTCGTTATTAATTATGGATAATATAAATAAAAATGCTGTGTAGTAGTCCCTTTTATTCAAACATTTAATATACTTTTTAATATATATATTATATTTTCCCAATGACTTATAGAGAATCTTGAATTTCATTGATTCTATAAAATTATCTGCTTGAAAAATGCACCTATGAAATGACAGAAACTTTTCCAAATTACTACATTTTCTTCATTAATAAACTGTAATATATTGTATTACAGTTAGGCAATGCAATCCAATATATTAAATTGCTTATTAATATAATACGATTTTCAGCTATTACACGGTATAGAAGAAGTATTTGAAACAGCGAAATTTTCAGCCGTATACTGAAATAAACATTTGTATTATGTTGTTGTTTTAGGAATATTATGTACTTCTTTTTGAAGAAGATCTATGTTATTTTCTTCGGTTAATCACTATACCAAACAAAAATATTCTTTAATAAGTAATCCCTTTTAAAAATTATACGTCATTTATAAAAAATCTGATTCAGATATGAAACTAAAAGTTTAAACACCCTTAGAAAAATAACTATGTAATAAAAATGTATTATAAATAATTTATAAATGTAACGTATGTAAATGCTTTATTGTTTATTTATTTCGTTATTAAATATGGATAAACATAAATAAAAATGTTGTGCAGCATTCATTTTTTATTCAAAAATATTTAATATGCATTCAAAAGATAAATTATTTTATTATTTTAACCGATGACATATCGAGAATCCTATTTACATGGAATCTATAAAATTATTTACTTAAACGATGAATAACAAAATGACAGCACTTAAAAAACCAATATAGTTCATTAAATATTAAATCTAATAACATTTTCAAAAATTATACATATTTATCCAGTTATACAATGATTTATAATAGGAATATATGATAAAAATATTACAATGTGGTGGTTATAATAAAAATCTAACAATATCAGTCATAAGGTTTTAACTTTTTCCCAACGATGCTTTAAAATCCTAATTCAAAACACATCTTTCAACTCCAAACGGAAAAAAGGCTTATGTCCAAACACCCGTTTCAAACTACCTAGAAGCATTCAGAATTTTTTCCTTTTATCCTGAACAAAAATTCAAATTATCTTTCAATGTGATTATGAAGAATGCAGAAAAAGATTAAAAAGAAATCCTCAAACTTTGAGACAGCTTCTCCTGCATTCAATACTTCTCCTCCTGCAGCTTGCAGGAGATTTCCATCCTCAAAAATCTTCTCTCGCTCTTATTATGGCATGTTCTTATTATTTATGCAAAGGAGAAAGTAGATTTTGGAAAAGATGTATCATACCAATGTGGAAAATAAAAACCTCTTCTTGTTCTTGTTAAATTCCCTAAAAAACTTTGCCGTGTGTGTGCGGTAACTACTTCTCCAAACCTCTTAAGAAAATTCAACCTGACTTTAAACACTACACAGAAAGTTCAGTTGCGGTAAAGGAACAACAAAAAAATGGACCTTATCTTGCATTATAAAATTTTTGGTTTCAAATTTTCCTTACATATTTTTCGATGAAGACAACATATCCTTTTGGTGTTAAAGTATTTGTTATAGTTTTCCCAAAAGTCTTATCTTTTTCGATATCATTTCGGATTTTGTTGTGTGGATATGCAAATAGTGTATGATTTATTTTGTTTCGGAGGAAGAAATAAAAGTTCTGTAAAAATATTTCTGTAGGGTCTGTGTCAAAAGAAATGCTTGAAAACTACAAATTTTTAGCTGTATTCTGAATATAAAAATGTGTTTTATGTTGATGTAGAGTATTATATAAATTTTTTTGAAACGGATATCTTTAGCATTTTTCTAGAATAATTATATAAAAACTAATTGATACTTTAATAAATAATACTTTTAAAAATTTAATTTATTATACTTTATTTATTTCGTTATTAAATATGGATTTCATTTCATTCACACATTTAATATACATTCAAAGATATATATTGTATTTCCAATGACATATAGAGAATCATAATTTCATTGATTCTATGAAATTATTTACTAGAGCAATGCATAACAAAATGCTAGCAACTTTTCAAAATTCCACTACATTTTATATTAACAAACTATAAAACAACATAGTAAATTGAATACTAAAACTAATAATATTTTAAAAATTTATTTATATTTATCCAGATGTACAATGATCTATAATACAAATATATAATAAAATAATAAAATTGTGGTTATAAGAAAATCTAAAATATGAGTCATAAGATTATAACATTTTTTTCCCAGATACTTTAAAACCATCCTTCAAAATAACATCTTTCAACTACAAATTTAAAAGGCTTATCTCAAACACCCGTTTCAACCTCAAAAAAGAGCATTCAGTATTTCTCCTTTTTATCTTGAACCAAAAATTCAAATTATTTTCAATGTGATTATGAACAAGGCAGAAAAAGATTAAAACGAAAGCCTCAAACTTTTAAGACAGCTTCTCCTGCATTCAATACATCTCCTCCTTTGCTTTTGCAGGAGATTTCTTCCATCCTCAAAAATCTTCTCTCGCTCGTATTATGGCATGTTCTTATTATTTATGCAAAGGAGAAAGGAGCTTTTGGAAAAGGTGTATCATACCAATATGGAAAATAAAAACTCTTCTTGTTCTTGTTAAATTACCTAAAAAAACTTTGCCATGTGTGTGCTGTAACTACCTCTCAAGCGTCTTAGGAAAATTTAACGTTACTTTAAACACTACACAGAAAGTTTAGTTGCGGTAAAATACAAAAAAGTGGACCTTATCTTGCATTATTAAATTGCGGTTTTATATTTTCCTTACATATTTTTCGATGAAAACAACAGAGGCTTTTGGTGTTAAGATATTTGTTATAGTTTTCCCAAATGTCTTATCTTTTCAATATCATTTCTGGTTGATTTTGTTTTTTTTATATCAAATAGTGTATGATTTATTTTATTATTTTTTTGAGAAATAAATAAAAGTTCTTTAAAAATATTTCTGAAGTATCTGTCAAAAGAAATATTTGAGAACTTCAAATTTTCATTTTGTAATGCTAAATATGTAAAAGGTGTATTATGTTGCTGTTGAATTTTATATAATATTTTTGAAACGAAGATGTATGATAATTTCTTAGGTATCTCATATGCAAATAAATTAACACTTTGTTGCAATACTTTTAAAATTATGCGACTTTTACAAAAATCAGACTTGTAAATGAAAGAAGACTAGATATGAAGTTCAAACACCATGTAATTAGAATGCATTATAACTAACTTGCATGTATATAAATGTATTATATTTTCGTTATTAAAAGTGGATAAATATAAATAAAAATGTTGTGCAGCTTTAATTTGTGTTATTAACATTTAATATACATTTAAAGATATATTTTCCATTGAATTACAGAAAATCATAATTCATTGATTCTATAAAATTATTTATTTGAACAATTCATAATAAAATATCAGCAGCATTTGTACTACATTTTCTTAAATAATAAAGTATAAAAAGCAATATATTATGTTTTCTCTTTTATATATATAACATATCCAAAACTACATATATTTATCAATTATTCAATGATTTATAATACAAATATATGATAAAAATACTACAATCGCGTTTATAATAAAATATAAAAATGTCAGTCAGTAGGTTTTAACATTTTTTCCACGATACTTTAAAATCATCCTTCAAAATAACATCTTTCAACTCCAAATGGAAAAAAGGCTTATCGCCAAACAGCCGTTTCAACCTCCGTGTAGAAAAATTCAGTATTTCTCCTTTTATCCTGAACAAAATTCAAATTATCTTTCAATGTGATTAAGAACAAGGCAGAAAAAGATTAAAATGAAAGCCTCAAAAGATTAAACGGTGTCATATTTGTGTGGAAAGGCATCATGGTAATAGTGCTGTATACTTCAAACACAATTTCAGACGTGTAACTTCTGAGGTGACATCTGTAGATCTTCATTGCCCTCCCAGCTTCAGGTTCAATCTGGCAGTGGCATGTATGTTTGTGAGGCGTTCAATCCACGTTAAATTGTAAGTCCCAATCTACTTAGCCCAAAAGTGGGTACAAAAATTTTGCCCTAGAGAGACAAACTAAACCTAACCTAACATACTTCTCAAGCGCCATTGCAAGACATTCTTTCTACAAAATTTATTGGGCCCATCCCTGACATTCAAACAAAAGCCTTAGTTTTTTAGCTGTTTCGAATTTTGAACTTAATTCTTTTAGTTCTTAAAGATAAAAAAGATATCCACCAGATCATACTGACTTAGAGGGCAAGCTTATTATTAAGTTCATTTATTTCGTTATTAAACATGGATAATGAATTTAATATAAATAAAAATGTTATGTAGCATTCAGTTTTATTTAAACATTTAATATGCTTTCAAAGGTGTACATATTTTTCAAATGACTTAATCATAATTTGTTTGAATTCTGTAAAATTATTTACGTTAACAATGCATAATAAAATGGCAGCAACTTTAAATAAACAATATAGTTTTATGAATATCAAATCTAATAAGATTTTCAAAAATTACATATAAATATTCAAATATACAATGATGTATAATACAAAAATATTCCGGAAAATAACACAATTGTGGTTATAATAAAATCTAAAAAGATCAGTCATAAGGTTTTTAACTTTTTTTTCCCACGATACTTTAAAATCATCCTTCAAAATAACATCTTTCAACTCCAAATGGAAAAAAGGCTTATCTCCAAACACCCGCATCAACCTCAGGAGAAGCATTCAGTATTTCTTTTTTATCCTGATTAAAAAATTCAAATTATATTTCAATGGGATTATGAACAAGGCAGAAAGATTAAAACGAAAGCCTCAAACTTTAAGACAGCTTCACCTGCATTCAATACTTCTCCTCCTTGCAGCTTGCAGGAGATTTCTTCCATCCTCAAAAAAATCTTCTCTCGCTCTTATTATGACATGTTCTTATTATTTATGCAAAGGAGAAAGGAGCTTTTGGAAAAGATATATCATACCAATGTGGAAAATAAAAACCTCTTCTTGTTCTTGTTAAATTCTCTGAAAAACTTTGCGTATGTGTGCTGTAACTACCTCTCCAAAGCGTCTTAGGAAAATTCAACGTGACTTTAAACACTGCACAGAAAGTTTAGTTGGGGTAAAGGAAAACAACAAAAAAATGGACCTTATCTTGCATTATTAAATTTGGGTTTTATATCATCTTTACATAGTTTTCGATGAAAACAACAGAGGCTTTTGGTGTTAAGGTATTTGTTAGAGTTTTCCCAAAAAGTCTTATCTTTTCAATATCATTTCAAGTTTTGTTGCGTGGACATGCAAATACAGTATGATTTATCTTGTTTTGAAGGAAGAAATAAAATTCTCTAAAATATATTTGAAGATTTTATGTCAAAAGAAATATTTGAATCTCCAAATATTCACCTGTATGTTGAATATAAAAGGTGTATTAAGTTGATGTAGGAATATTATATATACTTTTTTTGAAACGAAGATCTATGACATTTTCTTAGGTTAATCATAGGCAAACAAAACTATTATTTGATAAATATTACTTTTAAAAACTATACGCCATTTACAAATATCGGATTTAGATATGAAACAAAAAGTTTAAACATACTTCGAAAATAACTTTGTAAAAAAATGTATTATAACTAACTTATTAAATATATGTATATCAATATATCATTATTTACTTAAGCAATGCATAATAATAGGGTAGCATTTATCCAAATTGTGCTACATTTTCTTTATTAATAAACTATAAAACAATATATTTTTGTGTATTAAATCTAATATTATTATCAAGAACTACATAAAAAGGCTTATCCAGATGTACAGTGATCTATAATAGGAATATATGATGAAAAATATTACAATTTTGGTTATAATAAAAATCGAATAATTCCAGTCATAAGGTTTTAACTTTTTTTTTTTTTCAATGGTGGTTTAAAATCATCCTTCAAAATAACACCTTTCAACTCCAAATGGAAAAAGGCTTATCTCCAAACACTCGATTTGACCTCCTGGAAAGCATTCAGTATTTCTCCTTTTATGCCGAACAAAAAATTAAAATTATCTTTCAATGAGATTATGAACAAGGCAGAAAAAGATTAAAACGAAAGCCTCAAACTTTAAGACAGCTTCTCCTGCATACAATACTCTCCTTTTGCAGCTTGCAGGAGATTTCTTCCATCTTCAAAAATCTTCTCTCGCTCTTATTATGGCATGTTCTTATTATTTATGCAAAGGAGAAAGGAGCTTTTGGAAAAGATGTATCATACCAATGTGGAAAATAAAAACCTCTTCTTGTTCTTGTTAAAGTCCCTAAAAACACTTTGCCGTATGTGTGCTGTAACTACCTCTCCAATGCGTCTTATGAAAATTTAACGTGACTTTAAACACTACACAGAGAGTTTAGTTGCAGTAAAGGAACAAAAATAAAAGTGGACCTTATCTTTGCATTATTAAATTTTTGGTTTTATATTTTCCTTACATAGTTTTCGATGAAAACAACAGGGGCTTTTTGGTGTTAAGGTATTTGTTAGAGTTTTTTCAAAGGTCTTATCTTTTCAATATCATTTCGCTTTTTATTGTGTGGATATGCAAATAGTGTATGTTTTATTTTGTTTTGCAGGAAGAAATAAAAGTTCTGTAATATATTTCTGAAGGGTCTCCGTGAAAAGGAAGAACACTTCAAACATTCAGGTCTATGCTGAATATAGAAATGTGTATTAAGTTACTATAGAAATATCATATAATTTTTTTAAATGGCTGTCTATGGTATTATCTTAGATTAATAATATGCAATCAAAATTAATATTTAACACATCATACTTTTACAAATTATACATCAATTACAAATACCGGATTTAGATATAAAACAAATAGGTTAAACATACTTACAAAAAAAACTATGTAATAAAAAGTTATCACTAACTTATTAAATATATATATATATATATAAATATGAATGTATTATTGTTTAATTAGTTCGGCATTAAATATGGATAATATAAGTAAAAATGCTGTGTAGAATTCATTTTTATTAAAATATTTAATATCCATTTAAACATATATATAGTTTTTCCAATGTCTTAAAGAGAATCATGATTTCATTGATTCTATAAAATTATTTACATTATCAATGCATAATAAAAGGGTAGCAACATTTCCGAATTGTACTACACTTTTTATATTACTAAACTGTAAAACCAATAATAAATTGAATATTCAATGCAATAAGATTATTAAAATTTATTTATATTTATCCAGGTATACAATGACTTGTAATACCAATATGTGATAAAAATACTACAACTGTGGTTATAATAAAATCTAAAAATGTCAGTCATAATGTTTTAACTTTTTCCCCACGATACTTTAAAATCATCCTTTAAAATAAATCTTTCTACTCCAAACGGAAAAAGGCTTGTCTGCAAACACCCGTTTCAACCTTCTAGAAGAGCATTCGGTATTTCGTTTTATCCTGAACAAAAATTCAAATTATCTTTCAATGTGATTATGAACAAGGCAGAAGAAGATTAAAAACGGAAGCCACAAACTATAAGACAGCTTCACCTGCATTCAATACTTATCCTCCTTGCACTTGCAGGAGATTATTCCATCCTCAAAAGTCTTCTATCGCTCGTATTATGGTATGTTCTTATTTTTATGCAAAGGATAAAGGAGCTTTTGAAAAGGTGTATCATACCAATATGGAAAATAAAAAACCTCTTCTTGTTCTTGTTAAATTCTTTAAAAACTTTGCCGTGTGTGTGCTGTAACTACCTCTCCAAAGCGTCTTAGCAAAATTCAACGTGACTTTAAACACTACACAGAAAGTTTAGTTGTGGTAAAGAAACAAAAAAAAGGTGGACCTTATCTTGCATTATTAAATTTTGGTTTTATATTTTCCTAACTTATTTTTCGATTTAAACAAGAGAGGCGTTTGGTGTTAAGGTATTTGTTATAATTTTCACAAAAAGTCTTACCTTTTCCTATATCATTTAGGGTTTTGTTGTGTGGATATGCAAATTGTGTATGATTTGGCTTGCTTCCGAGGAAAAATAAAATTTCTGTAAAATATTTCTGAAGGGTCTGTGTCAAAAGAAATATTTGAAACTTCAAATTTTCAGCTGTATGCTGAATATAAAAAGGTGTATTTTGTTATTGTTGTAGTAATACTATATAATTTTTTTTGACATGAAGATCTATGATATTTTCTTAACTTAATCCTATGCAACTACAATTTTTCTTTGATAAATAATACTTCTGAAAATTATACGCTATTTACAAAAATCGGAATTAGTTATGAAACAGAAAGTTTAAAAATACTTAGAAAATTAACTATGTAATAAAAATTTATTATAAATAGCTTTTTAAATGTATGTATATAAATTTTTCATTCTTTTTATTTATTTCCTTATTAAATATGGATAATATAAATAAAAATGTTGCGTAGCATTCATTTTTTTTCCAACATTTAATAAGCATTCAAATATAGATATATATTTTCCAATGAATTATAGAGAATCATAATTTCATTGATTATATAAAATTATTTACTTGAACAATTCATAATAAAAGGACAGCAACTTTTGTACTACATTTTCTTTGTTAATAAAGCATAGAGCAATATAGTATATTTTTTTTATAATTAATAAGATTTTCAAAAAACTAAATACATTTATCCAAATATACAATAATGTATAATACAATTATATATTAAAAATGATACATTTGTGGTTATAATAAAAAATCTAAACTTGTCAGTCATAAAAGTTTTAACTTTTTTTTTTCCACGATACCTCAAAATCATTCTTCAAAATAACATCTGTCAACTCTAAATGGAAAAAAAAAATTATCTCCAAACACCCGTTTCAACCTCCTAGCAGCATAAAGTATTTCTCTTTTTATCCTGAACAAAAAATTCACATTATCTTTTAATCTGATTATGAACAAGACAGAAAAAGATTAAAACGAAAGCCTCAAACTTTAAGACAGCTTCTCCTGCATACAATACTCTCTTCTTGCAGGAGATTTCTTCCATCCTCAAAAATCTTCTCTCGCTCGTATCATTGGCATGTTCTTATTATTTATGCAAAAGAGAAAGAGGCTTTTGGAAAAGATGTATCATACCAACGTGGAAAATAAAAACCTCTTCTTGTTCTTGTTAAATTCACTGAAAACTTTGTCGTGTGTGGGCTGTAACTACCTCTCCAAAACGTCTTAGAAAAATTCAACGTGACTTTAAGCACTACACAGAAAGTTTAGTTGCGGTTAAGGAACAAAAACGTGGACCTTATCTTGCATTATTAAATTTTGGTTTTATATTTCTCCTTACATATTTTTCGATGAAAACAGCAGAGGCTTTTTGGTGTCAAGGTATTTGTTAGAGTTTTCCCAAAAATCTTATCTTTTTCAATATCGTTTCGGGTTTTGTTGTGTGGATATGCAAATAGTGTATGATTTATTTTGTTTTGGTGGAAGAAATAAAAGTTCAGTAAAATGTTTCTGAAGGGTCTGTGTCAAAAGAAATATTTGAAACTGTATGCTGCATGCTGAATATAAAAGGTGCATTATATTCTTGTGGGAATATTATATATATATTTTTTTAAAACGAATATCTATGGCTTTTCTTAGATTAATCATATGCAAGCAAATTATTTCTTTAATAAATGATACTTTTAAAAATGATACCTCCTCTACTAAAACCGGATAAGTTTTGAAACAAAACATTTAAATTTAATTAGAAAATATAATATTATAATTGTGTAATTAAAAATTATCTTCTGAAACAATATACACACAATTCAATCTCTGGGCTCTTCGGTTATTTTATGCCACACTTTAGGGTAATTATACCTGGACCTACAATATAACGTGGATTCCGAACCACTCACAAACATCCCTGCCACCGTCTGAATTCGAACCTGAAGACTGGGGTACCAAAGGCCAGTGCGCTAGCCAAGTGTTTATTAGACCAGGAGTCTCTTCGTTGAGTAAACAGAAATCTTCAACATGAAACATTGTATATTAATATGAGACAACCTACACCTGAGTCGATTTTTATTTTTATGAAAAAAATTGTTGAGATGCATGCTAACAGATGGAAATGAAAGCTTGATTTCCTACGCGTCAGCTATCTCATGAAACGCCTGGAATATAAATGGGACAGTTATGTTAGAAAACTTTAATGGACACTGTTTGACTTATTTAAAATCCTCAACTCATTTTCAATTCAAAATAGCCATAACTGTACATGTCCATTACACTAGAATAATATTAAAAGTCAAAAGAATAATTTATCTAATATTCGTTTTTTTAATGCTACTGACAATACAAAGGCAGTTGGCTTCATGCCATAAGCAAGGGCTGCACCGACGTTACTCATTTATCGCTACCCATGAGTCACGTGTAACTTGAAGATAGGCTACGGACGCGAGTAAGACTACCCTCATATTAGAGTGAAACTTGCGGTTTAAAGTGATTTCGAACCACTACAAACAGACATGGCACCGCCGGAACTCGAGGGACCAAGTGAACAACGCTCTGCCATCGCACGGTTCAGGTTCGAATCCTGGTGGAGGCATGAAAGTTTGCGGGTGGTGCGGAATCCAATTTAAAATGTATTTCCCGGTCTGTTTACCCCTCATGCGCGCAAGATGACTGTAGAGTGATAAACCGAAATAAAGCCGGGACTCGAATTCGAAACCTGTGGTACTGTGCACAAGAGCACTAGTCACTTGGCCATCAGGCTCTTCTTCTATATTAATCTATTAGCTTATTTTCAATACATATCCTTATTTAATATGGAGAAAAATATTTTACATTTAATGCTGTGTGACTGGGATCTTTAAAAGTCAGATCATATGCAATTTAAGCATTAAGTAAAAGACTTTCAAAGTGTTATTTATACGAAAATTAATATATTTATTACTAGTACAATTTTACTTATTAACAAATTGAGTAGAATAGCTTTTTTTTCACGTTTAGAAAGAATTGCTTTTTTTTAAACAAAATTT
This sequence comes from Caerostris extrusa, assembly GCA_021605095.1. NCBI lineage: Eukaryota > Metazoa > Arthropoda > Arachnida > Araneae > Araneidae > Caerostris > Caerostris extrusa. The sequence continues at coordinate 27,344 of BPLR01011352.1, read as the reverse complement.
GAACTATAAATTAATCTGTAAGTTAATCATTTAATTTGTATATACCCCTGCATATTTAACTAATCACTCCTAACTAATGACGTTTGCAAATATTTTGTTATCTAATCAAGTGGTGCTTTACGTGATTTTACTTTTGATAACTACACACAATGCTTATTAAATTTGGCAACAACGTAAAGGGTACAATTTTTACACACTGAATTAAACAAAACGAACAAAGAAATTATACATTGCTGTTTTAAGTATAAAAAAATTTCTAATATAATGTAAAATTTCTTTATTTACAATAGATATGCTTTTTTTCTAGAAATAACATTTTTTTTGAGTAGTTGTTCTAACTGAATAGTCATACTTCATTAAATTAATTAGTAGGAATATTCAGAAGTATAGATAACAAATAAATAATATCCCTTTCTTTAATTTAAGGGCTTTACAAAAATTACTGATTTTCTGTAGTTAATGAAGGGAATTTGAAATTTAAAATTAAAAAGAATGATAATTTTTCCCACAATTTACATTTAATGGTTGGTTTGTTGCTCTACGATCATTTTGTCTACACTTTTGGGTAATTAGACCGGGATATACATTTTAACGTGAATTCCGGACCACTCACAAACATCCATGCCACTGCTAGGATTCGAACCTGAAACCTGTGGTACCAATGGCCACAGCGCAAGCCAATTGGCCGTCAGGCAGCTTACCTTTAATGATCAGTGTCCACCAATTAAAGAAATGCATAACACTGTTCGTGTTATCAATTATTTAATGACAAACTACAACATTTAATGACATAACTACAACATTGAATGACATAACTACAACATTGAATGACATAACTACAACATTGAATGATATAACTACAACATTGAATGACATAACTACAACATTGCATGACATAACTACAACATTGACAGTGAATAACTACAACATTGACAGTGAATAACTACAGCAATGTATTTTAAATACTTTTTTGCCTCAATAAATTCTATATTGGACATATTTTAAAAATATTATTTGTATTGATCTTATTTGCTTTTTTATAGGATCTTATGAGATCAATACAAATGATCATTAATTGTATTGATCTTAAAAGAATTTTATAAATAGATCTTTTATATTAGATTTTATAACATCTTTATAAGATATTATATGCTTTTAATAGCAAATTGCCTTGTGTTCCATTGATGTGTATAACTAAAAAAGTGGTGATAAAGAAAAGCATTATCTTCCAGTAGGTCATTTAGGAGGAACTGTTCAACATTTGCTTCTATTATTAGATAAAACTCCCTCCAATAGCCATATTGCCAATGCAATACGGTGCCGCATGTGTCACTGCGCCATCTCATTTCTAAAAATAGGGATTTCAACAACAATCGTTATTGAATTCGTACCCACTCCCAAATACATACATTATAATAATGTAGAAAAAGCTAGGTTTTTATGTATTAAATTCCATTTTGATAACAGTTTGTGTCAAAAAGGAATATATCACGATACATTTCATGCTATTTATTATATTTTTCGCTTCAGTCTGCATGAATGTTGAAAAATATCGTAAGGAATATGTCTGGCGTGATATTTACTTCAAAAGAATTCCACTTTAGATACGTGCCCAAATTCCAATATAGAGATCTGATATCCCTACAATAAATAATTCATTGATTTATATTGTAAGAGATACACAGTTTGAATTGGTGGCTTTATGATAAAATATATTCTGATTTAAGTATACATATATATATATATATATATATATATGTGTGTGTGTGTGTGTGTGTGTGTATGTGCATGTGTATATGTGTCCATATGTATGGGTGCGTATGTGTATGTGTGTATATGTATACGCATGTTTTTATATGTATATGCATGTTTGCATATGTATTTGTGTATGTGTATGTGTGTGTATATGCATGTGTTTATATGTATGTTTGTATATGTATTTGTGTATGTGTATGTGTATGTGCGTGTATGTGCGTATGCATGTGTTTATATGTATATGCATGTATGCGTATGTATTTGTGTATGCGTATATATTTGTGTCTGTGTATGTATATGCATGTTTGCATATGTATATGTGTATGTGTGTGTGTGTGTATCTGTATGTGTGTGTGTATCTGTATGTGTGTACGTGTAGTGTATGTGTATCTGTGCATATGTATACGAGTATATGTGTGCATATGTGTGTATGTGTATATGTGTGTATATGTATGTGTGTTTATGTGTGTATATGTATATGTGTGTATATGTTTCATATGTGTGTATATATATTTTTATATGTATATATATGTGTGTGTCTTTATAAAACAAGTATAAGATTCAATTTTTTTCATCTATAAGCTTTCAATTATTTTTTAAAATGATAGGTATGTTAGAAAAATGGATGAAAGTTGATTCAGAGAAAGCTATTATGGTTTCAACCTGTATTTGCGATCTTCAGAATAGACTGTAAGGATGTTTCTCTAATGTCTTATGCAAAGGCGAGCCACTTACCCTAAGCAAAATCTAAAGGACTGTATTATCTTTGCTTGATGCAGCGTTGCACATCATAAGCGAAAAAAACTGCTACAAAAAAGCATTTGCTAACCTGAAATTACAGTGGTATTCAGAAGAAATTCCGTTACTTTCTAGTCGTATCACTTCAGTTACTTTACCTAGGATATGCAGTACATAAATAAAATCATATGTGTATACTCCACACTAATTACTCATAACGTAATATCTGAATTAAATTAGACCATAATATCGAGAAAATTAAACTGAAAAATGACTCTAGAAATATCCTTTAATTTTATTATAGAGGATAACAAAAAACAAAAAAAAAAAAAAAAAAGGAAAAAAACTTCATAAAATTTTCTTTTATGTTATTATATCTATAATGAAAGTTCCCAAAATTGTTGTCAATATAAAATTTTTTTTTTAAATTAAATTAAAAATTTAAAATTTAAAATTATAATAAAATAAAAAAAAAAATATCAATTTAAAAAAAAAAAAAATTTACTTTTAAAATTTCTAATTAATACTAAAAGATTTCTAATTAATACTGAATTTGTACAATAACCGCTTTGCACAATTTTCTTTTAAATCCCTAATTTTTATCATAAATTAAAGCTTATCCAAAGATTTCATCTGAGTGTAAAATCAAAAATCGTAAATTTATTGACGATTTACTATTTTTGTTGTAAATAAATTACGATTTACTACGATTATAATTTAAGTGCTTATATATTGAATGGCCTCTATTATTAATTGCAGCAATTTGTTTGATATTTTACAAGGTTGCTCACAAATACAACATTTATTGCACCAATGTAACAGATAAAATTAGCCAATTGTTATAAATAATTTTTTTTTTTTTAATGCAGCTGGCAAATGGTCTTAGGCTAATTTTTAGCAAATTTAGTCTTCGATGCCTTAAGGCAAGCGCTGTACCGACAATACTCACTTAACACTAACCAGGAGGTGCGTGTAGCTTGAAGATAAGCTACGGACGGGGATTAACTATGATGAAGATTAACTATAAATAATAATATTCGAATGGCCGAATGGCTAGCGCTCTGGCTTTCCGTACCACAGGTATCGGGTTCAAATCCCGGCTTTACCCATACGGGTGTTCGAGTCCACTTTAAACCGTAGGTCCCGGTCCTAATATTGCATTAAACGGAGTAACGTTGCGGGGGCATTGTTACTCCGCGTCCGTGGCTTACCATCAAGTTACAAGCGCCCCTGGGTAATGCAAAGTGAGTAACATAGGTGTAGCCCTTATGACGAAGATCACGGTCTATTTGCCAGCTGCATTAGAAGAAGAAGAAAATGAAAGTATATAATATAATATAAAAGTATATAATAATAAAAATATAATAATAACAATATAAATAATAAAACCATTTATAAATCAATCAATAATTTTGAAATTGATGTAATAACAAAATTGTTATTTAAATGCTGTTGCAATAACCTATGGCTTTCATAACAATAAAAGTGATAAAAATAGACACATTAAGACGTGTTTTTACTTAGCTTTGCACGTAGCCATTCATTGCATTAAAATGAACGTAATCAGAAGCAAACTGTCCAATTGGAATGAAGAGCCAAGGCGCGCCACATTTTCCCGATGGACTGCGAATTCAAATTGAGTCTTTTTGGGGCCTGACAAGATCTCTAAACGTCTCTCTCGAGTGATCAAATAAAAGTTCCATTTAGCTTCCAATTCGAATGCAAACTCTATCAAAAGACATTAACGGTTTTATAATCCGATTAAAGAGTCCCAAAAATTTTCCGACGGGGCTTCATCATCCCTTCTTCTGCCACCCCCCGCAAATCGTTTGGCACTTTTTTTTCCTTCCTTCCTACCTGTTTTTAAGAAGAGTCGCATTAAGAAAATCTCAGAGAAGAATTTTCGGCTGTCCCAGGGAGGCTTGCGGGGGTGGTGGGGCGAGGAATGAAAGTGCCAGATATCGAACGTTCCAGCAAAGGATGGTGAAGGGGGTGGGGGTATAAAGAAATGGCGCGTGTGAGAATCGATATTTTTATTTTATTTTATTTTATTTTATTCATAATCCCGTGGGAGAGTTTTCCCCAAAGGAAAGCATGAGAAAAAAGTTCTGCTGTGAAGCGGTGTATTGATGAAAAGACGATCCAAAGATCTATAAGAGCCACAGTTCGTGAAACTGGAAGCGAAGTTGACGCCTGGATTTACTTGAGGTCAACCCGTCCATGTCTCTTTGGAAAAATGATAAGAGTCGGAGGGAAGTTGGACTATGCAGGACATCACTTTTTCACAGAATGGTGCTGCTGAAATTTAAAAAAAATATCCCAGAGAACCATATTGAATGGAAAAGAAATTCTTTTAAATGTATATAAAATGTCTTAGCAAAGAATATTCTTTTATCTATTGAATTCTTGTCCTGAATGAGTGTTTATACTCTGTATATATATATATATATACATGTGTGTGTGTGTGTGTGTGTACAAATACAAATGCAATATATATATATACAAAAAAATATTAATTTGATTTAATGTATTTTTCAGTATTGAACGGCTTGAGTTAAACAATGGCAAATAAAATCCTTTTTCATTATTAGTTTTTCAACTTCTAATCTACAAAAATCGTCGGTTAACTACAAAATAAATTTCTTTTTAAGAGAAATATCGATTGCCCAAGACATTATCTAAAGATCTGATTAATTATTTGTAATTATTTGTGTAATACTAGAAGAAAGCAATCAACCAAACACAGTAAAAATACTTCTCAAAAATGAAAATCTTTCTTATAATGTCATGTCCCCATATCTAAACAATAAAATGTACTCTTTTTATGTCACATAGTTAAACAATACATTGCACTCTTGTCATGTCACCATAGTTAAACAATAAAATGTATTCTTGTCATGTCACCATAGTTAATAAAATGTTTTCTTGCAATGTCCCCATAGTTAAACAATAAAATGTATTCGTGTCATGTCACCATAGTTAATAAAATGTTTTCTTTGCAATGTCACCATAGTTACACAATAAAATGTACTCTTGTCATGTCACCATAGTTAAGCAATACATTGTACTCTTGTCATGTCTCCATAGTTAAACCATAAAAATGTATTCTTGTCATGTCACCATAGTTAATAAATGTTTTCTTGCAATGTCCCCATAGTTAAACAATAAAAAATGTATTCTCGTGTCATGTCACCATAGTTAATAAATGTTTTCTTGCAATGTCACCATAGTTAAACAATAAAATGTACTCTTGTCATGTCACCCGTTGTTAAACAAAAACGGTACTCTTGTCATGTCACCATAGTTAACAATTCAATGTCAATAAACCATAGTTTATGCGATACGTATTCCAAACTAGGGAGTTTTCTAATTTGAAAACTACTTCCTGTGAACTTGCTAATTTAGGAACTACATCCTAGAAAAACACCATAACTCAAATCCCAGAGATATTTTAACAAAAAAAGGTAAGGTGAAATATATGGTGAAAAAATATTTTAAAATAAATAAAAACGTTTATAAAAAATATTTAAAATAAATAAAAAAACGCTTATAGAAAATATTTAAAATAAATATATTGAAACATTAATGTAAAGAAGAAGCAAAGTGTGATATATTGATGAAAAAGACGATCCAAAGATCTATAAGAGCCATAGTTCGCGAAACTCGAAGCGGAGTTGACGCCTGGATTTACTTTGAGGTCAACCCGTCCATGTCTCTCTGGAAAAATGATAAGAGTGGGAGGGAGGTTGACTGTGCAGGACATCACTTTTTCACAGAATGGTGCTGCTGAAATTTAAAAAATATATATATCCCCAGAGAACCATATTTAATGGAAAAGAAATTCTTTTAAATGTATATAAAATGTCTTAGCAAGAATATTCTTTTTTATACATTGAATTCTTGTCCTAAAGGACTGTTAATACAATATATATATATATGGGGTGTGCGTTTGTGGTGGGTACAAATGTATATTATATATATATATATATATATATATATTATATAAAATATATATATATATATATATATTTACAAAAATAAATTTGATTTAATGACTTTGCTAATTTGATTTTTTATTGAACTGCTTGCGTTAAACAACGGCAAATAAAATCCTTTTTCAATTATTTTTTTTCAACTTCCAATCTAACTTAAAAACCCAAAAAATCGTTAGTTAAGTGCAAAATAAGTGTGTTGTTGTTGTGTGATTAATTCACGGTGTCTAGCAGTGATGGACATCCCATGAGTAATCTGCTCATGGATGAAGTGGCAGCTTCTGTTGTGATGGATCAACCGTAGATAGAAGTCTGACTTGGCCCCAGATAAATAAAAATAATAAAAGTTCATACAAAACAATCCACAAAAAAAAGTTCCACAAAAATAAGTTCATATCTTGTAAGAAAACTGAATGCACTAGATTCTAGATGTCTGGAGATCTGATTAATTATTTGATAATATTTGTGTTATATTGGAAGAAAGCAATCGACCAAATACAGTTAAAGAAAGTTTTCTCAAAAGGAAAATCGGTCTTACAATGTCATGTTACCATAGTTAAACACTGTATGGTGCCAAATACCAAGAAAAATTCCAAAGTAGGAAGTTTAATAATTTTTAAACTACTTCGTGGGAATTTTCTTTTTTAATTTAGAACTATTTCCTAGAAAAAGCACCATAACTCAAACCCCGAGATATTTTGTGGTTAGGCGAAATATATGTCTATAAAAAAATATTGAAAATTAATGTAACGAAAACGTTGTTGTAAAAAAAAAAGGGTTTTGTAAAGAATTAACCAACATTTGTTACTGTAAAGAAGAAACAAATTGTTTGTAAAGAGTTGATTTGATTTGGTTTGTCGCTCTACTGTCATCTTATGCACACTTTGGCTAAACAGACCGGGACCTACAGTTTAAAGTGGAGAACCACTACAAACATCCCATGGCACTTGTAAAACCCGAAACCTGTAACTCCAAAGCGTTAGCTACTCGGCCATTCAGGCCCTGTTTGTAAAGAAGTAACAAACATTTGTTGCTGCAAAGAAGTAACAAACATTTGTTGCTGTGAAGAAGAAACAAATTGTTTGTTAAGAAGTAACAAATTTGTTTGTAAAGAAGTAACAAACATTTGTTGCTGTGAAGAAGAAACAAATTGTTTGTAAAGAAGTAACAAACATTTATTATTAAACAAAGCAAACTTTTTATAATTTTGTTCTTTTGATGCAAACAGTAAAAAAAAATAAATAAATAAAAAAGATAAATTATTCCTTTTCAATTACTATCAAGGTCTCTTCTCATTTTTAATTTAGAAACAATGTATTAAAATATTATCTGTTAAGTACAAAAATAAGTTCATTTCTTATAAGAAATACGATTACAAAAAGACTTTCTAGATATTCAGACATTTGATCAATTATTTCTTCATAGAGTAAATGGGGCAATCAACCAAATATAGTATAAAGAAACTTTCTCAAAATGAAAATAATGCCATGTTACCATAGTTAAACAAAGTACGGTGCCAAATCGCTAGAAAAATTCCAAAGTAGGATGTTCCTAATTTGAAAACTACTTTTGGGGAACTTCTTAATTTATGAATTATTTCCTAGGAATCACCATAACTCAAACCCCGGAGATATTTTACGGTTAAGTGAATTATAGGTTTATAAAAAATATTGAAAATAAATATAATAAAACGTTGTTGTAAAGAAGAAACAAAGCGTTTTACTCACCCATGAAATTTATTGTTAAGTATAGCAATTTTTTTTTTTTGGGGGGGGGATTTCATTCTTTATGCTGCAAACAGTAAAAAAAAAAAAAAAAAAGATTTATTTTCAGCCTTATTTTTAATTTAAAAAAAATATTGAAATGTTGTCTATATAGCAGTAAAGATTTCTCATATAAAAAAGGGATTTTTGCCCATCAATACTTATGCATTTTCCAAAATCTGACTTATTTCATAGTAATAAAAATATTACAATTTTATTCAGCAATACAAGGATTCTTTGATGCCTTTTGGAAGCATATAATCTGTAGAATGCTTTTGCATCTCCAAACTGCAAAATTGCATAAAATACTATTTACAACAAAAGAAAATAGGTTTTTCTGATTAACTGTCAACAAAGTATTTTTAAATGTAGTTGTATTTTAATTCAAATTTTATATATTTCGGAATTAAATCCATTATTTCCATTGTTATCAATGATATCCACATCCATTTATAATAAAACTGTAATTTTTTGCTGGCAATACATCTGTTAAAATATCAATTCCATCTCTTACATGATTAAACCTTTGACATTCTAAACTATACTGAACTATTGCCTTGATTTATTACTGTGCTAGTTATACTCCATCCATTAATATATTAATTATTCTTCTGTCATCATTTTGTTAGTTAAGCTTTATTCATTATTCTATCAGTTACTCTTCATTTATTTAATTAATCATTTGAATTCTAATTTAATTAAAAGTGTGCATGGTGGAAATTATAGTATGAAATATACTCCTTGCTATCAAACACTTTTTTTATGTTAGAATTCAGATGTAATTAATATTATTTAATATATTAAACATGTTCAACTTGTGTTAATTATGAGTCATTTGCTTGAAATTCATCTGGAAATACAGTTAACTCTTTTTTTTTTTATGTTTGCTTCAAAATATGATTAAAACTGTTCATGTTGTAATTCGATAACCATTTACCTAACCCGTATAAAAATCTCACACAAAGAGTCAGGATGTTAGATGGGATTTTTCTGAGGTTTCTTTCTGACAACATTCAATTGAGGCATTGCAAACCCTTAAAAATATTTCCTTAAGGCAATGAACTCCCTTCATCTCTGATTGATAGCAGTTCCTGGTATATGTATATGGTACCGAAGAAATACCGATATGCACTAAACTATTGCCACTATTCTATGAAATATTAATGTGAAACACTATGGCACCATACTAAAATACAAAAACGCATCCTTCTTTATGCTTTGAAGTATTTTGCAGCCTGATTCAGAACTTTTACTTCCCAATATTACATAAAAATAATACATTCCGCACACCACAAATCAAGATCACGTCCTTCCTTTATCACCATCCCAATATACAACACCCGCTTTGCATTTTTTTTTTTAAATTGCTGATTTTTGTCATGAATTAAAACTCATCAAAAGATAGAAAATTTATTTCAACCCTTTTTTTTTTTTGTTCTAATTCAGCTGGCAAACACTTAAGACAGTTGACTTTGATGCTTTAAGGTAAGAGCAACACCGACGTTACTCTCTGAGCACTACCCAGGAGGTGCGTGTAGCTTCAAGATAAGCTATGGACGCTGAGTAACACTATCCCCGCGACGCTCTACGATCATGTAAGACCTTGACCTACGGTTTAAAGTGGATTCCGAACCATTACAAACATCCGTGGCACCACCGGAACTCGAACCCGAAACCTCTGACACTGAGCGCTAGCCATTCGGCTATTCGACCTCGATCTTATTTCAACAAAATAATTTACAAATATGTAAAATATAACTAATATTATAAATCGCAAATATATTTGATATAAGAGTGTTTAAGTACCTTTATTTTTTATAGCTGTTCATGGTATACGTATTTGGAACCCAAGGTACACCGATATACAAAATATATGGTTGTCACTATTCTATGAAATGTTAATGAAACTCTATGACACCACTTTAAAATCAAAAACATATCCTTCTGACATGATTTCAAGTATTTTACAGCTCTATATACCCTGATTCTGAGCGCTTACTTCAAATATTACTTAAAAATAACACATTCCGAACACGACACACAAGATCACGTCCTTCTTTATCACCATCCCAATGCAATCATCTGTGAGCAGGAAAACCAAGTTGCATTCTCTGAAATCCCGAATAAAGGATAAAAATGCGTTTCTTCAAATCTGTCCGTTTAGAAGGCAAAGCGATTCATTATGTTCCAGAATTTCGCCCGCGGGATTTATAAACTGGTCGTCCGCTTTTCAAACCTTATCTATTCACAGTCGTCGCGTCATATATTATTTTGCTGCACCGAATTTATAGTCCCGTCGAGTGGTTTCTGGAACCCCTTTGTTCGTTCTGCTAAACCGCGTGGAAAACTGGTGGTTTTGGAGGAGAGATTTATTGCAGTTTTCCCTGGGAGAGGGAGCCTAGTACTGTTGCGTGGGAGTTAGCAGGGAGGTATTTCCATGATTACTCTTCTTGAGGATGGGTGCTGGGATCCTTTTGTTATATATGGGGAATTTATCTCTTGAGTTACAAGGCGAAGCAATTAAAATTGATTTGCGTACCGTTGAAAAAAGGAATTTATCCTCTTTTAGAAGGATGGTTGTAATGTAGGTTAGTGTTACTTTTGCACTAAGTAAAAGGGTATTTTATGCTCCAAAAGCAGCCAAATTTCGGAATTGCCCTGTGTAATCTAAATGTATCCTGTATCAGAAAGCAATATATGTCCACTTTTTTTAGAAGAGCACATTTGGTGTTGCTTACCTCGGGCAAGGGAGGATGAACGGCCGAGTGGCTACCCTCTGGCGCTTGGTGCATCGTGGTCGGATCCTGGCGGTGTCACAGAAGTTTGTAGTGGTTTGGAATCCACTTCAAGCCGTAGTTCCCGGTCTCATAAGACTGTAGAGCGTCACAGAGTCAAGTCAGGTGGTGCGGTCCTACGGGTGCTCCACCAGAACAGAATCTGCCCTCTTTTTTTCTTGAACCATCAGTCCATACAGGTTCGTGGACTTGATCTAGATGTCTACCAAGTGGGATAAGAAACAACCCCAATGACAAATGTTTTAAAGATTTTAACGTATTAATTGCTAGTGGAAAAGATAATTAACACTTTTGTTTTACTTTTTAATTTTTACTTCAAATTATGATTAATCCATTGATGAAAATCAATAGCAATTTACCCAGCACGTCTAAACATCTCGCACTAAATTTCTGATGGGAATTTTCTGAGTTTTCTTTCTTACAATTTTCAATTGAGACGTAGAAGCCCAACAAAAATCTTTTTTTGGAAAGTAGTGACCTCCTTCATCTTTAATTGATGGTTGTTCATGGTATACGTATATGGTACCGAAGGAACACCAATATATAACAAACTATTGCTACTATTCAAAGAAATATTAATGAAACGCTATGACACCATATTAAAATTCAAAAACGCATGCTTCTGACATGCCTTCAAGTATTTACAGCTATATACACCCTGATTCAGAACGTTTACTTCCCAATATTGCATAAAAATTATACATTCCGAACACGACACACCAAGATCACGTCCTTCCTTTATCACCGTCCCAATGCAATCATCTTTGAACAGGAAAACCCAATCGCAGTCTCTGAAATCCCGAATAAAGGATGAAATGTGTTTTCTTCAAATCAGTCCGTTTGGAAGGCAAAGCGATTCATTATATTCCTGAATTTCGCCCGCGGGATTTATAAACTGGCCGCCCACTTTTGAAACCTTATCTATTCACAGTCGTCGCGTCATATATTATTTGCTGCATCGAATTTATAGCCCAGTCGAGTGGTTTCTGAAACCCTTTTGTTCGCTTTGCTAAACCACGTGGAAAACTGGTGGTTTTGGAGGGGATGAGATTTATTGCAGTTTTTCCCAGGGAGGGGGAGCGTAGTCCTGTTGCGTGGGAGTTGGCAGAGGTATTTTTATGATTGCTTATCTTATGGATGGGTGTTGAGTTCCTTTTGTTAAAAGTGGGCGAGTTTATCTCTTGAGTTACAAAAGGCAAAGCAATTAAAATTGATTTGCGTACAGTTGAAAAAGGGATCTATTCTCTTTTAGAAGTGTGGTTGCAGTGTAGGTTAGTGTTACTTTAGCAGTAAGTAAAAGGTTATTTCATACCCAAAAAGTAGCCAAATACTGTATGGCCCCGTCTATTTAAATGAATCCAGTATCCGAAAACAATATACTATGTCCACTTTTAGAAGGGCAGTTTTGGTGTTGCTTGTTAGTTGTGTTAACCCTATATCTGGGACTACATCCTAAATTGGTATCACATATCTTTATGATATAGTAATCAAAACTGATTTATACATTATGATATAGTAATTAAAACTGATTTGTACATTATGATATAGTAATCAAAACTGATTTGCACTTTATGATATAATATACAAAACGGATTACTAATTATCATCAAAACTAATTATCACAAATCACAAATAAAAACAGATTTATTAATTTAGGATTTAATACTAAAAACAGATTTATGCTTTATGATTTAATAATAAAAACTGATTTATCCTTTATGATATAGTACTCAAACTGATTTGCGCTTGATGATATAGTAATCAAAACTGATGTGTACTTTATGGTATAGTAATCAAAATTGATGTGTATATGATATAGTACTCAAAACTGATGTGTACTCAATGATATAGTAATCAAAACTGATTTGTCATTTATAATCAAAATTGACTGTAAAATAATTTGTCCAATTATATAAAGCCATTTTTAGTGCAGCTATAACATTGTAATTATAGCTGTTAACTAAACAACTAATTGTCTTCAATTATGTTAGTTAATTATTTAATAATTAATTTACAATTCATACAACATCAAATAAAATAGTACTTTTGAAAATATAGCAATTATGTGTAATCATTCAAACTAGAGTCTATAAAAAAAAAGAATTTTAAGGCCAGTAGTAAAGGACAACTTAATTGGGAAACGTCCTTAATATGACTGATTACAAGTCACTAAAAAAATAAAATTGTTTATTGGCAGTAAATAAATACAGCATTCGGGTTTCGTTTATCAATAAGCAAATGTTGTATTATAATTTAAATATTATATATTTTCAATGCAAGTGCATATTATAAAAAAAATAATCTAGTATTTAATTATAGCGGATTTTTTTTTTTTTTTTTTTTTTTTTATATTCTCCCTAAAATTGAATGATGTGGATTTGTGCACTGTTAGACTATTCAATTGTAAATGATTGTAATTCAATTTTAAATGATATTGGTAGTATTTAAGATATATATATATATATGCCTATATGCAGGTTTCATTTTGCCTGATGTCCGAGTGTCTAGAGTTTTGGTTGTCAGAGACAAAGGTTTCAGATTCGAATACCGGCGGCGTCATGAATGCTTGTAATAATTCCGAATTCTCGCGCTCCTCTGATCAGTATTAGGGCGGACTTTGTTGTTGACACTGTTACAATAAAAGAGAAGACCCGATGGCTTTTGAGATGTACAGTACTTTGCCACATTAGTTGGACTACTTAGTGGGAGGTTTCTGGGTTTTCCCCATATGACAAATGCGGAGTAGTTCCTCTTACAACTGCTCCCGGAAGGCACTGTTTTCCTTCAGCAACACGGAGCCACGTCAGGCTTCTACAAACGGATGCTCCGTCACAATACCCCCTTTCCTACCTTCCATGAGATCACAGGGGTTCTTGCACTTGATCTAGATATTGCTGTCTACCAAATAGGATAAGACACAACATACGTTGTCAAATCCACTTAAAACAGTAGGTCCCTGTTTAATATGACTGTACTGCGTAGGTCTGAAAACCTTACCGTTAAAAAGAAAAAAAAAAACCTGTAGACAATCTCATGTTCCGGAATCTGGCAGAAGACCTTGGCCTACGGGCCAACTTGGCCATGGGGCTGTCGCACCATTGAAAAAGATACAGGTTTCGTAAGTTTCATTTTTCTTTAAAAATAACCATCAAAATAAAGGATTTCTTTTTATCAAAAAAAAAAAAAAAATATTACATTCTTTACATTAATTTATTTGTATGTATCTTAAATTTGGCGTCCTGCATTCCTTATAAACTAAGAATGTTATCTTTTCTTTTAAATTTAAATACAATGAGAGAACTACATAAATGTAATTCCAGATATATTAACAAATTACATAAGTATTTGAGGAATTAGTAGAAATTATCTAAAATTTGATGATTAAACTGAGCTGCATTGAATTTACATTATGTTGAGTTTAAAAGAATCATCCATTTTAATAATGAAGTCAAAGAATTATAGTCGACAAGGTCATTGACACATCTTCAATTAAGCTACAGTGATGTTTAATAAGCACAAGTGTGCTGACAGCGTACACTTATCATTGGTAGAAACGAATCAAATCCCTGTCAGTCAATTAATCATTCTGAATCAGTCAGTCAAAGTTAAGTCAGTCAATTAGTCATACAGTAAGAGAACTTCATAATTATAGTTTCAAATATATTAACAATTACGTAAATATTTCATGAAACACTAGAATTGGTCTAACGATTCGTGATTAGATTGAGCTGAATTAACATTATCAAGAATCATCCATTTTAATAATGAAGTCAAAGAATTGTAATCAGCAAGGTCTTTCAGACACGCCTTCAATTAAGCTATATTGATGTTTAATAAGTAGAAGTGTGTTGACAGCGTACACTTATCATTGATATAAACGAATCAAATTCCTGCCAGTCAATGAATCATTCTGAAATAGTCAAGTCAAGTCAGTCAATTAATCATACATTAAGAGAACTTCATAATTATCATTTCAAATATACTAACAAATTACATAAATATTTGATGAAAAATAGAGTTTGTCTCACAATTTGCTGATTAGATTGTGCTGCATTAAATTTAAACTATCCTGAACCATTTATTTTAATAATGAAGTCAAAGAAGTGTGTCCGACAAGGTCATTCAGATACCTCTTAAATTAAGCTACATTGATGTTTAATAAGCAGAACTGTGCTGATAGCGTACACTTATCATTGGTAGAAACGAATCAAATCCCTGTCGGTCAATTAATCATTCTGAATCAGTCAGTCAATTAATCATACATTAAGAGAACTTCATAATTATCATTTCAAATATACTAACAAATTACATAAATATTTGATGAAAAATAGAGTTTGCCTCACAATTTGGTGATTATATTGAGCGGCATTGAATTTAAACTATGCTGAATCATCTATTTTAATAATGAAGTCAAAGAAGTGTGTCCTACAAGGTCATTCAGATACCTCTTAAATTAATCTACATTGATGTTTAATAAGCAGAAGTGTGCTGATAGCGTACACTTATCTTTTGGTAGAAACGAATCAAATCCCTGTCGGTTAATTAATCATTCTGAATCAGTCAGTCAAGTTAAGTCAGTCAATTAATCATACATTAAAAGAGAACTTCATAATTATCATTTCAAATATACTAACAAATTACATAAATATTTAATGAAAAATAGAGTTTGCCTCACAATTTGGTGACTAGATTGAGCTTAATTGAATTTAAACTATGCTGAATCATCTATTTTAATAATGAAGTCAAAGAATTGTAGTCGACAAAGGTCATTCAGACACCTTTTCAATTAGGCTATATTGATGTTTTATAAGCAGAAGTGTGCTGACAGCGTACACTTATCATTGGTAGAAACTAATCAAGTCCTTGTCAGTCAATTAATCATTCTGCAAATTGATCAACAGATAAAAATTCAATGCAAAATTTTATTCCAGATAAAATATCCCGTCGTTTGTAGCCGGTTTTAATGGAAAAATAGTTTGTAAAAGTGCAAGACTTTTTCACTTCCAAAACACTATTAACCCAGATAGGAGGCTGCATCCTGAAAAATAAAATTGAAAAAAAAAAAGTACCGACTTTCCTGGAATTTCGTAGTAAGCAAATTACCAGTGAAAATGACTTTCGCGCCATTCGGCCACTAATGAGATCTTCCTTTCCTGAACTTAGGGGGAAATATTCCCCATCCTCCACAGAATAGATACATCTCCGAATCTTCCTCAGATTAATTGAGTCTTAGGGATGTTTTGACACTACACTTCCTAAAAAATAGAGGGATAAAAAAAAAGTTTTCAATCCTGTTGATTAAAGCGTGTTAGTTTGTTTGAAGAATTTCATCCAAACACAGCATGCGAAATAGAGGAAAAAATTTGTAGCAGGGAAAATCAATTAAAAGAAAAATCTGACAACAGAAAATTCGAGTGATCAAGTTTTTGAAATTTACTTCATGATTAGTTTGCAAAGTCAAGAGAGAAATTTTTGTGGAGGTCGGTTTTCGGTGTGTGTGTATTTTTGGAAAAGTTAATTTTAGATTCTTTTATTCAATTAGCAGCTCATCGGTACGTCTGCTTTTTAATAATTTAGAAAGATGAAATGCAATAACTTTCCGTTGACCGTACATCTTAAATGAGACTGGCTTAATTAGAAAATTTCCAATTTAATAAAACAACTTATTTAGATGCAGCTTGAGAACTTAATATCAAATTGCTTTAATTTAGAATATTGCAATTAGAAGCATTTTGGCAGATGCCAGTTTAAAATATAATATAAATATCATAATGTCTTTTAGCACTTGTATTTTTTTTTTTTATTAATTAATTTTTTATTTACTGCTATTCAAGTTATCATTTATAACAGGGAGGATAAATATTGAAGAATTAATGAATTTTAATTTTTAATAATAAATTCTTGTTCATTTTTGAAATTTATTGCAAAAGTTCATGAATTATGCAGACATCAATTCTAAAATTTGAAAATCTAGACAGCTGTTTTATAGAAAACTTAAGATACACTATTTAATTTTGCTCATAATCGATGGTTTTATATCAATCAAAAGTTTCAGTGGCTTTATTTTTAAAGCCCAAATTTTAAGTTTTTAAGCGTATCAAACCCTGATTAATCCTATCTGTTAAAAAAAACCCATTATTGTGCTAAATGTTTCTACTATACTACTTTATCAACCCCGTAAATACATTTCTGGAAATTTTAGAAACATCTTTAAAAATCCCAATATGAAAATCCCTTTATAATACCAAATCAATCCAATGATTTAAATCTATATTGTCTCTGACTGTAATAAAGCAGCATCGGCCAACATACATCAAAAAGCACCTAGTTATTTCAAGTTAAGTCTGACTGCATTGATTTTTATCGGGTATCTTTTATTTAGAGAACTTGCAGATTGAAAGATAAGGACATTTGCTATAAAGTTTTCAATAATGAGTGTCTTACATATGCGTATCGAGTCTGTGAAAGTTCGAAAATCAAAAAAGATACATAGTGTTGATCAAAGCAAGATTCTTTTTTACTCTTCACAGAATCTACTTAGTTTTCGAATCAGTATTGTAGAACACGCCATCTGCATTTCTCACATGCTAGTTATGACAAATTATTACTAGGCTATGAATCGAGTTATTGTTAAAATTGGATTTGAATAAAAAAAAATTATACTTTATATTCACAAAAATAATTCATTATAATAAAAACGCGATATTTTTTTTTAATTTCCAAGTAGACTTGGAAATTAGAAAAAAAAAGTGTCTCGAATGGACACTTGAATTTGCTGATAGTTTTTATTTTTTTAATTTTTCTCCAATGCTTTTTAATTTTTCTCCAAATATTTGATACTTATCCTTCAATGCCAAATGTTCGGTAGCGATTAGAGAAAATAATTTTGAAACAAAAAAAAAAAAATAATCATTGCAATATTCAAATTTTATAACATAAACCAATTATTTGATTATTAAAATTATAGTGACTAATAAACCAAATGAAAAATCCAACAATAAAAGTTCAGGTCAAATTATCCAGAAATAAAACCACGTTCCCAAATAATCCAGAATATTTTTTTACTGCAAAATAATTTTTTCCCACCACAACATACGTTCTCCTTCACCAAGCCACGTTACAGCTACGGACACAGTTAATCTTTAAAAACAGGGAAGAAGTTTTCGTTTTCTGGGGGAAGTGTATCGAAAATTCAGAAAAGCTTGGGTACACACACAGAGACGTTCCGGAACACCCCAGTGAAGGCAGGAACCCATTGGGGGTCAAGTCATCTATCAAAACATGTCACGTGACTGCCGCATCTGATCATTGGCTGCCCTGGGGATGGAAGGAAGGGGGAGCTTCCAAGAACAAAAATGGGTATACATTATTCCAGCCTGAAGCACCTCTCTTTTTGATTCGAGTGATGGATAGCGTCGGATTTTTCTTTTTTTTTATCCCGTTCCTCTTTAATGTTGGCGAGTATCCGGTATTGGTTTGAGACTTCTGTATTATTTATAAACGTCTTTGGCGAGATGAATCGAGGACGGATTCAGTCATTCGGTTTGCATGTTGTTTGTAAGGGAGGATAAAAGTTTTCTTTGTTTTTTTAAGGATTAAAAGGAATAAAAAGCTTTGATTGGCAGTTCTTTACACATTATGCAATGGAGATTTGAATTTAGAAATGCTTTAATATATTAGAAATCCCGAGAAAATGCAATGATGGAATAAATTCAGGATATTCTATAACATATAATACAATTAGATAAACATTAGAATTCATTTAACTAATTAATGAAATATAGGAGTGAAATTTCCAAAATTTTTACCAGGTAACTAGCTGTCGATGTGAGACAGTCGCATACTAATATAATACTGAGATATGAGAAATTTATGTATGCCTAATATAATACAATGACATATGCTTGATATAATACAATGACATATGCTGGATATAATACAATGACATATGCTGGATATAAGATATTAACATGTTAAATATGAGACATTTACATATGCTGGACATGAGGCATTTACATATGCTGGATATGAGACATTTATATATGTTCAATATGAGACATTCACGTATGCTGGTGTCGTTGCGATTCATATATGCTGAATATATTACATTTACATATGCTGGATATGAGGCATCTCAGGCATTCACATATATGGGATATGAGACATCCATGTATTCTGGTGTCGTTGCCATTTACATATGCTGGTTATGAGGCACGCACAGGCTCTATATGTAACGTTATCTTATGCTTAAAATACAATAGTCCCATAAGTTCTATGTGTAGTCACATATGTTTGATATAAAACCTTCACATATGCTGGATAAGTCTCTCACTTCTAGAAGAAATGCAATGTCCAAGTATGCATTAAATAATTCGGCATTTTGTTTTCTTTATTAAGGACTAAAGAACATAAAGTGTCTGACTGGCAATGATTTTAGCGATTTCTATTAAGAGAGGAAAATAAAAAACAATAATATAATAGAAATCGTTGGATAAAAAGTTTTCTTTTTTTAAGAATTAAAAGAAATAAAAAGCTTTGATTGGCAGTTCTTTACACATTTGCAATGAAGGTTTGAATTGAGAAATGCTTTAATAAATAAGGAATTCTGAAAAAAAAAAAAAAAAAAAACCGCAATCATGAAATAAATTAAGGGTATCCTATAACATATTTTAAACATGGTTAATAAAATTAGATTAACATTTATCGTCTACATAAACTCTTTTATTTAGACGAATTCAGAAATATGAGAGTGAAATTTCAAAAACTTTCCATTTGATATATTCTATAGCTTTCGATAGGAGACATTCACATACTGCTGGATATGAGAGATTCACATATGCTTTATATAATACAATGCCATATGCTGGATATAAGATATTAACATATATTAGACATGAGATATTTACATATGTTGGATATGAGACATTCATGTATGTTGGTGTCATTGAGATTCACATGTGCTCAATATGTAACATTCTTCTTCTTCATTAACGCAACAACCTTTTGCCCTACAAGGGCAAAAGGCCTTCTGCCTACTTGGAGATTTCGAAACATGAGAAGTTTGCTTTTTACCGGGTAGGGTTGTCAGCCCAACCCGATCCTACACTCTATAGCCATATTAGACTGGACCTACTATTTAAAATAGATTCTGAACCACTAACAATATCCATGGCACTCCGGGACTAGAACCGAAACCTGTGGCACCGAGAGCCAGAGCACTAATACATACGTTCTATATGCAATAATCACATATGCCTGATAAAAATTCACATATGCTGGATATGAAACCTCCACATATATGTGTCTCATTTCTTGAAGCTGTAACTGCAACGCCCAAGTATGTATTAAATTAATCGGCATTATTTTTTAAATAAAGGATTAAATAAGATAAAGTGTGTGGTCGGTAATGATTTTGGTGATTTCTCTTGAGAAATGAAATTAAAAAAAATTGTAAAATAGAAATTTTGAATTGGGCCTGTTGTTGAAAATAAAGTATTCAACAAAGGAAAGAAACGTAAGATGAATAATAGAATATGGATTGAATGATCCCTTATAATTGTCATTTATATCAACGGAAGATGGCAAAAGTTTTCTTTTGAAGAAATAAAGAGCGATAAGTATCTTTTTTTTCAAGGGGATTAAAGTTAAAAAATTATTAAATTACTGTGTAAAGGAATTTTAGAATAATAAAAATATTGGGAAGACATTAGAGTAAAACATAAGGTGTACAAAAATATTTTCTCATTAGGCAAATATTTATTCATTATGTACTTATTTAGTAAGCAAATTTTTTGGGGTACATATTAAATTTCATTTCAAATGAAAATCACTTGACTCGGCATCATCCACTTCTAGATTGGCGAACTCTAGCAAATGCAAGGTTTTCAAGATGCACCATCTAGTGGGGCACTGCATAACAACAAGATCATGCCAACAAATTAGATTGAAAAACCTTTTCTAAGTGAACCTTTTCCAACCTCATATGAGAATTCCTTTCCGGCTGGTTTATTTTATCATTAAAGCTGCAACTTCAGTGAAAATCTAAAGTTAGTTGGGTTTTTTTATTTATCTTTCTTTAAACATCGATGGATCTCATGTTCTAATAATGTGTGCCATGAACAACCCATTGTCGGTCTATAAAGGGTAGACTTTCAGAAGAAAATCTCTCACATTTGCATCTCGAGAAGGAGAAAACTTCTACCAAGCAACTGACTAGCGATGTGAAATGATTTACATACATGTTATCATAACAGCTATGGATTCTCTTCCTTTATCTCAGCAATGACTGCAATGGATGTTGGTAGCTGATTCAAACCTTAGTTCTTTTTGCAAGCTAGTTGCGCACGTTGCTAATTGAGAACGAATTGAATATCGTTTATTTCCAGTACCACTCCAAGCCTAAATTTATTTATCAAAACAATGTTATTCATCATCATCATCGGCGCAACAGCCCCAGTGTGGGCCAAGGCCGTCTATCTACTGGTAGATTTCGAGAAGAGATGTTATTTCTTTTTATGGAGTAGGGTTGTCAGCTCTACGCCTAACGCTCAACAGTCACATGAGGCCGGGACTTATGGCTTAAAGTAGGTTCCGAACCACTAAAATATCCATGGCACCGCCGGATTCGAACCCGAAATCTGGTACCGAGCGCCAGAGCGCTAGCCACTCGGATATTCAAGCTCAAACAATGTTATCAATATTAACATTTATACATATCGTCTATTGGTTTTTTTGCCTATTAATTTTATTTTTTTAAGGAAATTCCATTTAAAACTATTCTAATCAAAGATTTTTTAAGATAGTTTTTAAAATGTATTAAAAAATGTGTCCTTCCTAATTAAAAACATCGTTGATTAGAATCTTTTAGCACATCTTACTTTTTATGTAAAAGGGGATTTGCATTTAAAAAAAAACTTGACTTAGTCAGTTTTTCTCTTGTCTAAAATTATTTCTGTAGCTGTAGATTTTCTTTTCTGATCAAATGCTACACTAGGAAAGACTGATGAAACTTTCCGTCAAAAATTAAATTTAATGGTCCGCGAAATAAAAAAAGAAATCAGGATTTTTTTTTTTCCTTCAAAAGGGACTTGAGAAAACCAAATCATAATAAAAAAAAAAACCTGAACGATTAGCGGAAGAAGAAAACAGCTTAAGAGACTTTATTTTATTTATTTTTTTTTAGTTGGTTTATTTTATCATTAAAGGTATCTTGATCATCACTTCAAAAAAAGTTAATTACCTTTTAAAAGAATACGTTAGGATCAATAGCTACTGTAAGATATTTGGTGGATAAAAAAATAAGAGTTACTAAACCGATAGACTATTAGTGAAAAAAAATATCAACTAAAAGCTTTTTAGCTACTGAGTATAGTAAATTTGAATGAATAGGTAATTTATTCAACTATGCATTCAATTGATTAGTGTAAAAAAATACACAATGATATTGTATGGTTTTATTTTATTAATGTCTTACAATACAGATAGATACTAAATACGCTGTTTTATATATGCAAAACATTTTGGCAGGAGTTAATTTGCAATACTAAAGTAGATCATATTAGATTCAACGTTATACAGGTGAGTTTGCTAGATACCGCCTTTCTACCCACATCTGATACGTTGAATGTTCTTACTTTTTAAATTCAGACTCAAAAGAAAGTACTTTACAACATAATAATTTAAAGGTGGTATAAACACTAAATGTTTCGGTATAGTTTTTCTGTTTCGAATAAAACATTTTTTCATATTGTATTGTTAAATTATTGTTTCAATAATACCTTTAAATATTTCTCAAATTTAAATCGAATTTAGCTTGTTGTGTATGAGTTATTTTTTCAAGTCCTACAGTTATGTAATTTAGGCACCTCTAGAAATTTTGCTACTTTTAAATTTTTTATATCATCACTTATTATTTTGATATTATTATTGGCAGGATTAATAATTTTTATATTATTACAAAAATATGCATGTGAACCCTTTTTTTTTTTTTATGGATAAATTAAAAAGGTTTCATCAGGGTTTGGTTTGTCTTTCTACGGTCTTCTTGTGCACACTTTTAGGTTAAACAGATCGGGGACCTACCAGTTTAAAGTGGATTCCGAGTCACTCACAAACATCCATGTCACCGCCAGGATTCGAACCTGAAGCCAGGGATACCAAAGGCCTGGAGCGCTAGCCACTCATTCATCAGGAAAAAAGAGCGCGAATCTCGAAGTTTATAAAGCACCTTCAGTCTTATGTAGGCCAGAGCCTATGTTAAAATTTTGCGTTAAGATTGAAAGCTGTTAATTTGTATAATACATTTTCATTTAAAACTATTCTAATCAAAGATTTTTTTTAAGATAAAGGTTTTTAAAATGTCTTAAAAAATGTGTCATTCCTAATTAAAAAGCATCATTGATTAGAATCTTTTAGCACATCCCCTCTTTTTGTGAAAAGGGGATTTGCATTTTTAAAAACTTGACTTAGTCAGTTTTCTCTCAAACGCTCTGTCCAAACTATTTCTGTAACTGCAGATTTTCTTTCCTGATCAAATGCTACACACTAGGAAAGACTGATGAAACTTTTTCGTCAAAAATTAAATTTAATGGTCCGCGAAAAAAAAAAAAAAAAGAAATCAGGATTTTTTTTTTTTTTTCCTTCAAAAGGACTTGAGGAAAACCAAATCATAATAAAAAACATGAACGATTAGCGGAAGAAGAAAACAGCTTAAGAGAGACTTTATTTTATTTATTTTTTTCGTTGGTTTATTTTATCATTAAAGGTATCTTGATCATCACTTCAAAAAAAGTTAATTACCTTTTTAAAAGAATACGTTAGGATCAATAGCTATTGTAAGAGATTTGTGGATAAAAAAAAAGAAAAAAAAGAAAGAGTTACTAAACCGATAGACTATTAGTGAGAGAAAAAAAATATCAACTAAAAGCTTTTTAGCTGCTGAGTATAGTAAATTTGAATGAATAGGTAATTTATTCAAATATGCATTCAATTGATTAGCGTAAAAAATACACAATGATACTATATTGTATGGATTTATTTTATTAATGTCTTACAATAAAAGTTAGATACTAAAGAAGACGCTATTTTAAATGGACATTCCGACTGGAGAATATTTGCAATATTAAGGTAAACACTTAGAAGATTCAGCGTTACACAGGTGAATCTGTTAAATCTATCCCATTTTTTTACAAAAATGTGATACGTTGGAATTTTTCATTCTAATCCTGAGACTCACAAATAAGACTTTTACAGCATAATGACTTAAAGCGTAGTATAAACATTAAAAGTTCATATTGTATTTGTAATGGTTTCATATTGTATTGCCAAAATTAGTGTTTCGAATAATAGCTTAAAAAATATATTTCAGATTTAAATCGCATTAAACTTACATATTCTTGTTTAAAAGTTGTGCCAATTAGGGTTTTCTAAAAAGTTTTGTTATTTAATTTTTATATATTTATCACTTTATTATTTTTGA
This sequence comes from Caerostris extrusa, assembly GCA_021605095.1. Lineage (NCBI taxonomy): Eukaryota > Metazoa > Arthropoda > Arachnida > Araneae > Araneidae > Caerostris > Caerostris extrusa. The sequence continues at coordinate 2,824 of BPLR01011352.1, read as the reverse complement.
CATTATTAATTGATGAAATAATAATTTTTATATTTTAACAAAAATATGCATCTGAACCCTCCTTTTTAAGAAGAAATTAAGAGGTGTATAGGGGTAAAAAGCAGTCTTCAGTCTTATGTAGGTCATAGTCTATATCCGTATACAATTTAATAGCTTCAGGTTAAAAGCTGTTAATTTGTATAAGGCGCACAAACAAGAAATTTTCTCAAATTTATGTTTTAGTTTTATTGTTATTTCATCATTATTATTACTGTTATAATAAGATTTTATAATGAAGATAGACCCTTAAAGTCAATATTATTGACTGTTTATTAGTGTTTGTTGACAGCTATTAGCATATTATATTCCCTGTTTGAGAAACGAGTACATTCAAAAGTTAATTTACAAAATTATATTACCCTACATAAAAGTTTTACAGTCTAGCTAAAGTTTGAAAAAGAAGTCCTGACTTTTCTGAAAATATTTCTTAAAGTTATCACTCTATTTTTTGTAAAAACAGTGAATCATGTTGTGAAATCTAGATAACAAAGTACAGTAACAATTGCAGAAAATTTAATATTGATGTAGCTTAAGATGCTGAAGCACTCTGTATAAAAATCTTTTATTTCAAATTCATTTAATTAAACAACTTCTACGTCAAAATCTCATTTACAACATACAAAACTAATTGAACCTTTTTTAACTTAATACCATTTTATTAGTTTCATTATAATAAGAGATAAAGCAAGTATTTTTAAGAAATTGTTATCGTTAATTTTTTTTAAAAATACATAACTATTAAATATGTATAGATATTTTTCTGTGTAAACTTTTATTTAATACTTATCATAAATTCGCTATTAAAAAGTATTTTAGAAAAGTATTCCATACAATATTACTTTTAATTTAGAAAATATACTGTGTATATATATCAGATGTTACCAATGGCAACTTTTGTTATATTTAACTTTTTTTATGTTGTTAAAAGCTGTTTTTCATCTGATTGCCTACGCTACGAACCAAACTTCTCAACTGATAAAAGCATTGGATTATCAGATATAATGAATAATTTCTGTGTGATTTCAACAAAAATAATACTAAGTTAAACATAAACTGCATAAATAACAAGTTGGTAATTTTACTATAGAAAGCGGTTAAAATAGGAGATATTGCCTTTTTGTTCCAAAAATACTTTGTGATTGTTATCATTTACTACTTTAATAATTGAAGATGGAACTTTTATTTCTAATCTAACTGAAGTGTGCATATTGTATATAATAAGGTTTTTGAAATATATTTATTAATACATCTACGACTCAAATTCTTTCAACAATACGTAAATCAATATAATTCTATGCTCAACTAAAACATAATGAGGAACATTTATTAAAGATTCTCCGGCAAAACTCTTTCGAAAAATGATGTGCAAACTAAGCTGAAAATTCATTTACAGATTTCAATTCTCCCTTTTCTTGAGAGAGATAATTTAACAGAGGTTGGATTTATAACTTCAAATAACAGCGATATTAAATCTTTTGAATGACATAATTACTTAGGCAATGTATTTTAAAATAATAAACTAATATTGTTAACGGATTATCAATTAGTGATAATTTGTTGTTATTGCAAAATCTGTTATATCTAGTTATTGTTAATGCTAATAAGTTATAACTGTAGAAAACATTTTAGTAAGATACCTGCAATGTTCTTTAGAAAGATGATGTATAATCTAAACCCGGGGTCTCCAAACTTTCCAGCCTTAGGGCCATACTGTTTACTCCAGTAATACCAAAAGCCAAAACCGTTTTAATTTTCTGCCATTATCTATAATTTCCAGTTAGTTGTTATGTTTAAGTTAAATTTTCTGCGTATTATGCTTGTCATTAAGCTTTATCTAGCAAGTAAAATAAAAACCGAGTTATTATCATTCTGTATTTTTTATCCAACTTATTACAGCAACAATAAGCTATTCGCTGTCGCGGAGCTCGGATTGATGACACTGGCGCCAGATTTGGCTCGCGGGCCGTAGTTTGGAGACCCCTGATCTAAACTGAAATTATACACAAGTTCTAGATTTAGTACAGATATCAATTATTCGGTGAGAAATTTCTGCAACATTGTTTGATTTATAACTCCAAATAACAAAGAGATTAAATCTTTTCATTGCCATAATTACTTATGCAAGGTTTTTGAAAATAATAAACTAATATCAATTACTGATATTTTTTTGTTGTTATTGCAAATCAGTTACATTCAGTTATTGTTAGTACTAATCAAGTTATAACAAAATACAAAACACTTATTAAGATTCATGCAAAAATCCTTTCGAAAAAATTTTAATAAAAATAAATTTAAATAATTAAAAAAATTAAATCAAATGTCAAATTAAATCAAATTAAATTAATTTAATTTAAAAAATAAAAAATCAAAAACATCAAATCAAATTAAATTAATTTAAAAAACAAAATAAAATATCAAATTAAATCAAATTAAATTAATTTAATTTAAAAAAATAAAATCAAAACATAAAAATCAAATTAAATTAAATTAAGTTAAGAAAAAAAAATATCAAATTAAATTCAATTAACCTAAATGAATCTAAAAATTAATTCAATCAAATGAAATCGTATTAAATTAAATTAACCTAAATGAATCTAAAAATTAAATCAATCAAATGAAATCATATTAAAGTAAATTAATTAAAAATTAAATCAAATAAAAAATCAAATTAAATTTAATTAATTTAAAATTAAATCAAATATCAAATCAAAATAAATTTAATTAAAAATTAAATCAAATATCAAAATCAAATTAAATTAATTTAAACATCAAAATCAAATATCAA
>BPLR01011351.1:0-30219 GCA_021605095.1 Caerostris extrusa | reverse complement strand
TATAACTATAAAAATATAACTACATAATGATATAACTACACTGAAGTGACAAAAAGTCATGGGATAGCAATATGCAAATTTTCAAGATGGCAGTAGCATCGCGTAGAACAGGCATAAATGCGCAGTGCTATCGCAGAGCTTTCATTTCTGTTCAAGTTATTCATGTGAAGAGGTTTTGACGTGATGATGACCGCACGACGGGAATTAACAGACTTTGAACGCGGAATGTTAGTTGGAGCTAGACGCATGGGTCATGCCATTTCGGAAATCGTTAGGGAATTCCAACATTCCCCGATCCACTGTGTCAAGAGTGTGCCGAGAGTATGAAATTTCAGGCATAACTTCCCACCATGGGCAGCGCAGTGGTCGACCGCCTGCACTTAACGACCGAGACCGGCGTCTGCCAAGAGTCGTAAATTCTAATGACAAGCAACACTGCGTCAAATAACCGCAGAAATCACCGTGGGACGTATAAGGGACTTGTCTGTTAGAACTGTGCGAAGAAATTTGGCTTTTCTTGGGCTATTCCAGCTGACAGAACGACATCGCTTGCAGCCACATCGTGGGCACGTGAGCATATCGGTTGGTCCCTAGATGAATGGAAAACCGTGGCCTGGTCCGATGAGTCACGATTTCAGTTGGTAAGAGCTGATGGTAGGTTCGAGTGTGGCGCAGACCCCACGAAGCCATGGACCCATACTGTCAGCAAGGCATTGTTCAAGCTGGTGGTGGCTCCGTAATGGTGTGGGCTGTTTTCATGGAATGGACTTGGTCCTCTGGTGCGACTGGACCGAACATTGACTGGAAATACTTATGTTCAGCTACTTAGAGATCACTTGCAGCCATTCATGGACTTCATGTACCCAAACAACGATGGGATTTTATGGATGACAATGCGCCATGTCACCGGGCCACAACTGTTCGTGATTGGTTTGAAGAACATTCTGGACAATTCCAACGAATGATCTGGCCACCTAGATCGCCCGACATGAATCCCATCGAGCATTTATGGGACATCATCGAGAGGTCTGTTCGTGCCCAAAATCCTGCACCATCAACGCTTTCACAATTATGGACGTCTATCGAGACAGCATGGCTCAATATTCTGCAGAAGACTTCCAACGACTTGTTGAGTCCATGCCACGTCGAGTTGCTGCACTTCGCCGGGCGAAAAGGAGGGCCGACACTATATTAAGAGGTATCCTTATGACTTTTGTCACTTCAGTGTATATTGTTCTTTAATCTAATATTATTGTTATACCCAAAATATTATTACAAAATAAAATGAAGATCTATATGGGCCACCAAATTTAACCTATAAAAAAACCTTTTGCATTATATTGCTGTGTATTTATCAATCAATGAGTTTATACTTCCTAAAATCAGTTAAAATAGCTTTTATAAAGCTCCATCGCAGCTTATTTAATTTCTGAAAGTAACTTTCCTGTCGATCAATACGATCTCTTCTCATTCGAAAATAGAACATAAAGTTATGAATCACTCAGCGATAGAGTTTGACAGATAGCTCCAATGGAATTTTTTTAATACACAAACATTAATGTTACTTGTTATGATGGATAGAATAGAAAGAAATCCAAAATGCTTTCTTAATCTAAAAGCTAAAGATTGATTTAATGCTCTTGGCAGGAATGAATGGAAAATCTTTATATGATAATGTGATTGCAAATTACAATGATCATTTCTTAAAGACGTTAAATGATACGAAACCATTGAAAACTTGTCTTGCGACTATATACTTATGTAATGGATCTTTACGTGAAATATTAAAATGTATGCAAAAATTTGATAAATTTGAATGCCAAATTGGAATATTATGAGACCACAAATGCTTGTCAAAAAAAAAAAGATACTCTTGGCAAGAATTAATAGAAAATCTTTATTTAATAATGTGATTGCAACTTATAATGATCATTTCTTAAAGACGTATCCATTGAGAACTTGTCGTACAACTATTTTCTTATATAATGTATCTTTTAGTGAAATATTAAAATGTATGTAAAACTTTAAAACATTTGAATGACAAATTGGAATATTATGCAACCCTAAATGCTTTCTCAAAAAGCTGATTTATAAAAAAAAATTATTTTATTTTTAACAAATATGTTACACGTGTTAATATTACAACCAATTTAAAACTTAAAATAAAAAGTAAATAAATTGAATTACAGGATTTCAATAATTTTCAAAAAAAAGGACATTTAATGTTTCTAATGTTTTTTAATGTTAATAAAAATGTTTTAACATTTAAAAACATTAATGTTTTTTAATGTTTGAATAGCCCCATTGTAGCTCATGCATGTCATAAAAGATGATTAAAATGGGTACCCAGTGCCAGTGCCTCAGTGGGATAAAAGTGACACAAATTTTCACTTTAGATGCCCCATGTTTGTGCTGCTAGAGCATGGACAAAAAGAAGCTGTATTTTTTGTTCTAAACAGCAGTGCTTCTAGTAATAAGAAATTGCTGTAAAACAACAATGCTTCTAGTAATAAGAAAGTTATAAATGATTACAAAAATTTTATCATATAATGTTTATTCTGTTAATTATACTTCTTTAAATTATTGATTGTCAAAGAATAATAGATTTCACAAATTTTAAAGTACCATTTCTTTGTTGTATCAAAGTATTTTTACTTGATATTTTTGTCTTGATACTAATTAAATTGGGAATAATTTAATAACAAATAATTAAATGACGTATAATTAATTTGTATAATTCTTAAAAATTATATTTAATATACATGAAATATTTCTTCATTATCTTAATGAAATTAATAGAAATAAAAGAGTATTCCAGACTTCGATTAAATGCAAGATATTATAATGTTCCTTTTGTCCAGTATGAAAAATAAATTCTCAAATATTAGCAAATTATTTATGCAATACTTTTCATACATTACAAAAAAAAATATATCCATATAGCATTACTTAACATATAAAAATATCACTATTGAATTAAAAATATGGCAAAAATAAATAAAACTCAAATAATAACGAATACAAGACATTAGTTACTAAGCAAAAGCAGTATTTCAATAATTTATTGCTCATTTAATGCATCCTGGTTTTATCTTAAAACCTGCTCCATGTTAAAATTCGTCTTTATAAATCATCTACTTGATAAAATACAGAAATTCAAACTTTAATTTTTTTTCACTTTTACGTTTATTCATATTTACAGCAATTTATTAAGCTACATTAATAGGTGTGAAACATTTTAAGCGTGAAATGATGTCTAAATTTGCATGCAGAAAAAAATGTCAGTGTTAACGAAACGGAAATGACGTTAGATCGTGATGTCATCTCATGAGCTGACTGGTACGGAATAATAATTGAAATTTTACATTTAATGGTTGCAATGATCATTGCTAAGCAATAATCATTGCAATTAGCAGTAATGATTTATTTTTTATGGATTTTCTAGAAAATAGTTTTATTTGAAATAATTGTTGAGCGATTTAAATATAAGTTTATTTTTGATTATTACAACACAGTGCTAAATTAATACCATTTATTTAATTATCTCATAACAAATATTTAAGAATTCTAAAAGATTAATTTGTTAATTAGTGTAAAAGTTAGTTATGAATACGCCTAACTTACAACCATCTGATATGAAACCGATTAAGCTTAAAGAACATTTTTTTAAAAATAAAAGCCGCTGCAACCAGATATTTGATGACAACATAAGATATGATTATATCTCATGATAAATAATGATTATCTGATGATATTATTTAATGATAAGTTATGAATATAAGATAATATCATCTAATGATAAGTAATGATTATCTGATGATATTTTCTAATGATAAATAATGATTATCTGATCTACACTCATGTCCATAAATTAAGGATAATGAAGTTCAGGCAAAGAAAGAGACAGAAGCAAAACAAATTTGACTTATTTGTTAAGTCTATTTATTAAACAAAAGGTAAAGAGCAAAAAGATGCGATATGTTTGACATAATTAATAAATATTGCAATTTTTGTTCCCTGAGCAAATTTAAAAAAGAACCTATTTAAAAAACAGTATAACATGGTTATTATGATGTTTAATACGGAGTATGTCTCCCGGACGATGCAATACAGGCCTTACAACGCCTAGGCATGCTGAGTATCAAATTATCAAACTGATCTTGGGGAATATTACACCACTCATCAAGCAATGCCCTCCGAAGTTCCGGTTGACAGGTGGGAGTTTGTTGACGGGCTGCAATTCATCGGCCAAGCATATCCCTCACATGCTCTATTGAATTCAAGTCTGGTGAGTATGCTGGCCAATCCATACGGGTGATATCCTCCAATTGAAGGCATTCGTCTATAATGTTTGCACGGTGAGGACGGGCGTTGTCATCCATAAACCGAAATTCAGCACCCATGGCGCCCCGAAACAAACGTACATGTTGTTCCAGAATGACATCCCGATAGATGTGGCCTGTCATCTTTACACTCTGAACATGTAGGTCAGTTCTGGAACCAAGAAAATTCCTCCCAAACGAGCTATCCTGCACCACCGTAATGGTGTCGTTCGATGGTGTTCTCTTGGTGGTAGCGGGTACCTGGCGCTCTCCATATGAAAGTCCGACAAGAATCAGACTGCAAACTAAACCTGGACTCGTCGGAAAACATCATACCAGACCACTGTTGCGGTGTCCACAAATGCATGCTCTCTACTCCAGGTTAATCGCTGGCGACAGTGAGTTGCGGTAAGTGGAACACATCTGACAGGCCTACGAGCATATAGACCAATGTGCCCTGCGTCTGTACACGGTCTGCCTTGAAATTGTCGAACCGGTAGCTGAAGAGAGCTGATGAGACAGGTGTGATGCTGTGCTCCGTCTGTTTCTTTTGGCATTAACTGCTAAATACCGGTCCTCATTCGGCGTTGTAACTCGGGGGCGACCTGTTCTGTAACATCTACTCACCTTACCATCATCTTGGAATCGTTGCCAAAGGCTGGAGATGACACTCTGGGCGATTCCAAGTTCCTTGGATACTTCCTGCTGGGTACGTCCAAATTCCAGTCGTCCGATTATTCTACCACTTAAAAATCATCCAAATGCTTCCTTTTGCCCATAACTATGCGGTTATTGCACTGAAAGGCTTTTAAAGCGCTTGTGAACAATTTTACTTCTTTGCCATCATTCCTTATATACCCCTCTCTTACACTCTCGTCATTGTGACGTACTATCCGCGCCCTCTGGTGGTTTCCTGTAATTTGCATATTCTTCTTCAAGATCATGTGTGTGATAATTCTACAGGTGAAATTTTTATTTTAGAGTTCAATTTCGGTGTGATTCTGAATTATCCTTAATTTATGGACATACATGTTTCAATCATACATACTAAAACAAATATATCACTTCAATTGATGAAATCAACATTATAAGAAAATAATTTTTAAATTTTAACAAAGTTAATAATTAATTTAAAATTTAAAGCATTTTATTTTATGTCTTTAACTTCTTTTTCATTAAAACTATATTTAATTTTACTATTTATTATTATGACATGACAACTTAAATAAACAAAAATTTATATTACTTATTTGCATATAAGTTAAAATCAATAAAAAATCATCATTTCAAATTTTTTACATAACTTGTTTTTATAAGCAAATTAAAATGTTTAATTCAATTCAAATCACAGATGTCTAGAATTAGGTTACTTTTAGATATCCAATACAACTGCAAGTCTAAGACTTCAGTTTTAATTAGAAAAATAGACTGAAAAATAAATCCAATTTTATTTTTTAAATCTCATTTAACATATTGTGTTGCTAGAGGGTGTGTTTTGAATCTGTTATGTCATACTGATCTCTTCCGCATTTGGACTGTCTGTCTTCTTCATTTTTTCCCCATTTTTTCCCTTCTTAAATTTTTTTTCCCTCCTATTTCACAACAGCTTCATTAATGTTCCCTGGTATTCTTTCTAATAATTCGATGTAACAAGAGACTCCTTATCTGCCCCGAGCCAGTCATTAATTTTATCTCTTTCATCTTCATACTGAAAAGGATTCCTAGACTCAGTTTCGGCCCGATCCATTAATTCAACCATTCCACGATAAGTCTCATTAAATTGTTCATTTTTCCTGCGAAAAATCTATCTTTAGTTTCATTTCCATATTTGGAGTTTTTTTTTTATACATTCAGACGTCACAATTTAACGTTGATTCAGATCAAGTGTCAAAAGCAATCAAAAGGGTTTTTGTTTCTTATTTCATTAGGAAAAACAAATTTTATCATAATAATTAATTTTTATTAAAAATATTTATTTATATATTTTCATATATTTAAAATATTATAATAAATAATAATATAATATAATTATATATATTATATAATGTATATATATATATGTGTAATAGATTTAAAATGTATATACTTATTGTTTCCTTTTTTTTATTATTAAAAATATAAAATAATAATATTTAATCTCTCCATGAAATATAATATATTAGAATTAAAAAAGAGAAAATAAAAAATATTTATTTTTTTATGTTTTTATTATTTTTGGTAAGCATTTAAAACAATTTTTTTATTATTAAAAATAAAAAATAAAAAAAAAAATTTAAAAATCAAATTAATTAATTATTTTTAATTTTTCGATGAAATTAAAATGTAAATAAAATTCCAGATGTCTAGGGATTGAAAAAGTGAAAAATAAAAATATTTAGTGAAAAATAAAAACAAATAATAATTTTAAATTTTTTATTTTTTTGAAATCAAATTATTTAATTCAATTAAAATCACAGATGTCTAGTAAGCTACTTAAAATGTTTAAGTCAAATTAAATTCACATTATGTCTAGAATTGAAAAAAAAAAAATTAAAATATTTAATGAAAAATAAAAACAAATAATAATTTTATTTATTTTAATATTATATTATTTCTTTTTTTATTAAAGCATTTAATTAAAATGTTTAATTGAATTAATTCACATATTTAGTTTAAAATCTGTAATTGAAAAGTGAAAAATAAAAATATTTAATGAAAAAAAAATAAAAATATTTAGGGAAAACAAATAATAATTTCAATTATTTTTACATATTTATTTTTGCAAGCAAATTAAAATTTTTAATTCAATTAAATTCACAGTTGTCTAGAATTAGGTTACTTTTAGATATCCAATACAAGTGCAAGTCTAAGATTTCAGTTTTAATTAGAAAAATCAGACTGAAAAAATAAATCCAATTTATTTTTTTAAATCTCATTTAACATATTGTGTTGCTAGAGGGTGTGTTTTGAATCTGTTATGTCATACTGATCTCTTCCGCATTTGGACTGTCTGTCTTCTTCATTTTTTCCCCATTTTTTCCCTTCTTAAATTTTTTCCCCCTATTTCACAACAGCTTCATTAATGTTCCCTGGTATTCTTTCTAATAATTCGATGTAACAAGAGACTCCTTATCTGCCCCGAGCCAGTCATTAATTTTATCTCTTTCATCTTCATACTGGAAAAGGATTCCTAGACTCAGTTTCGGCCCGATCCATTAATTCAACCATTCCACGATAAGTCTCATTAAATTGTTCATTTTCCTGCGAAAAATCTATCTTTAGTTTCATTTCCATATTTGGATTTTTTTTTTTTTTCATTCAGACGTCACAATTTAATGTTGATTTAGATCAAGTGTCAAGAAAAACAATCAAAAGGGTTTTTTTAATTCTTATTTCATTAGGAAAAACAAATTTTATAATAATTAATTTTTTATTAAAAACATTTATTTATATATTTTCATATATTTAAAATATTATAATTAATAATAAATAATAATATATATTATATATATATATAATTACTATATAATGTATATACTATTATATAATAATGTTATGTATAACATATTTAAAATATTTATTTTTACTTATTCATTTATTTTTCTTATTAAAAATAATAAAAAGCATTTAACTAAGTATTTAATCTCTCGATGAAATTAATAGTAAATAAAATTCCCTGATATCTAGAATTGAAAAAAAAAAATTTAGTGAAAAATAAAAATAAATAATAATTTCAATTTTTTTACATTATTTCTTTTTTAAGCAAATTAAAATGTTTAATTCTATTAAATTTAGAATGCCTAAAAAAAAAAATTAGGGAAAAATAAAAATTTTAGTGAAAAATAAAAACAAATAATAATTTCAATTATTTTTACATTATTTCTTTTTGTAAAAAATTAAAAATGTTTAATTCAATTAAATTCACTGATGTCTAGAATTGAAAAAGAAAAATAAAAATTTTAACAATAATTTCAAATAATATTTTTACATTACTTCTTTTTTAAAGCAAATTAAAATGTTTAATTCAATTCAAATCACTGTTGTCTAGAATTAGGTTTCTTTTAGATATCCAATGCAAGTCAAGTCTAAAATTTCATTTTTAATTAGAAAAAAAATCAGACAGAAAAAATAAATCCAATTTATGTTTTTTAAATCTCATTTAGTATATTGTGTTGCTAGAGGGTGTGTTTTGAATCTGATATGTCATACTGATCTCTTCCGCATTTGAACTGTCTGTCTTCTTCATTTTTTCCCTTCTTTTTTCAACCTAAATTTTTTCCCTCCTATTTCACAACAGCTTCATTAATGTTCCCTGGTATTCTTTCTAATAATTCGATGTAACAAGAGACTCCTTATCTGCCCCGAGCCAGTCATTAATTTTATCTCTTTCATCTTCATACTGGAAAAGGATTCCTATACTCAGTTTCGGCCCGATCCATTAATTCAACCATTCCACGATAAGTCTCATTAAATTGTTCATTTTTCCTGCGAAAAATCTATCTTTAGTTTCATTTCCATATTTGGATTTTTTTTTTTTTTATCCATTCAGACGTCACATTTAATGTTGATTTAGATCAAGTGTCAAAAGCAATCAAAAGTGTTTTTGTTTCTTACTTCATTAGGAACAACAAATTTATTATAATAATAAATTTTGTTATGATAGCAATTTTTATTTTAATAATTAATTTTTATTAAAAATATTTTTTATATTTTTATATATTTAAAATATTATAATAAATAAAATATAGATTATTATTAATAAATAATAATATGCATTATATACTTAAAATATTTATTTTTATATTTATTTATTATATTATAATTAAAATTAATATTAAATAAACGATTAATACATATATTTTTTTATTTAATAATAATATGCATTACATATTTAAAAATTTATTTTCTTATTTATTTATTATGTTTTTAAATAAAATTAATAGTAAATAAACGAAATTAATTGTAAATAAACAATAATTTTAGACTACGATTAAAATACAGAATTAATTTGTGCCTTGTCCCTTAAAAAATAAAATCTCAAATGTTAGAAAAATATTGCCTCAAATATTACAATAATTTAAAATTTATTTCCTTTGTGACGTTTATTATAACGGCAAATTTTATTAAAATAATAATTTTACTATAATAATAAATTATAATTGCGAATATTATTTTAATAATTAAATTACATGCAATGCATATTATAAATAGTTATTGCTTTGATTATAATAGTAATGAATAAAGAATTTTTCAGAAATTCGATTAAAATGCGGAATATTAAATTAAATTGTCCTTAGTACATTAAAAAAATTTATTTTTAAAAATTATTTGTAGCATATTTATTTCTTAAGATGTAGATACATAGATGGGGGCCTGATGGCCGAATGAGTAGCACTCTGGCGTTCGATGCCATTGGTTTCAGACTCAAATCCCGACAGTGTCCTGGATGTTTGTAGTGGTTCGGAATCCACCTTAAACAGTAGGTCCTGTTTAGTATGACTTTTGGAAGTAGAGCTGACAATCTTACCCCGTAAAAAGGAAAAAAAAATCTCATGTTTCGATTCTGCCAGTACAGTATTGGCTCACCATGGGGCTGTTACGCCACTGAAGAAGATATATAGATCATAAAAGAGTACAAATGTTTACTACATTTTACTTATTACTCGTTTAAAGAATTTTTAGTAGATTTCTATGAAAGAGCATGATAAGATAAATAAGTTAGAAAGCCATTGGTAAAGCATCCCCTTCTTTCGATATTTTATGCACTTTTGTTAACGTTGAATCTACTAAAATTCTGTCTTGGTGAAAAAATTATTTTTAAAATAAAATAAAAATCTTATATAGAATCAAACTTTATTTATTTTATTCTTTTTCTCACTTGAAATTTATATTCTTCAGATATTTGTCATATTAAAATGTTTTCTATTTACCTCAATACAAAAACATGATTTTTAGTTGAATATCATAGGAACGTTCACTTTTATAGTATTCCAAATGTATATTCTTCTATAGCATTTCAAATGTGTATTCTTTTATAGTATTTCAAATGTATATTTTTTTTGATAGATAAAAATATTTTTTTATTTTTAACTAATAAAAATACCAATATGAAAGACGCATGAAATATTGAACAATTTTTTAAGTTAATATATCAATTTCTTCCATTTTAAGCCGATTCTCTTATAACGTTTTTAAAAATAAAATTTTTAAATTTATAAGTTGAATATACCGATAATATTTCTCATCTTATTTTGATTTATTTCAGGAATATTTTTCAATTTTACAGTGCATTATATCATACATGATACACAAATTGTTACAATGTTATTGATAATCATAACAAAAAATTTTGCTTAATTAAAAAATAAGGAAATTAATTAATTAAATGAAAAATTCAAATAATGAAAAGTAAATTTTTGGCCTCTGAAAATTGGACTTTGGCAAGATATGATGAGGCGCATTTGGGTATATTTGAACGGAAGATTTTAAGGCTATTCTTGGAGGTGTTAAGGAAAGTGATTGTTGGAGAAGACGGTAAAAACTTTTATAAATTTTTATATAAATTTTATCTGGATCTTTATAGCATTTATAAATTTCTGCAGAAGTTTATAAATGCTATAAAATCCAGATATATTAAGATCAATAAATTAAACTGGGCTCCTCATATATTTAGAATGAATGATTTATATCTGTAAAAGGCTCGTTTTGGCAAAACCACAGGGACAAAGAGGAAGAGGACGATCCAAGTGGCGATGGATAGACGCAGTTGAAAAAGATTTTGCTGTACTAAAGGTTAAGAATTGGAGGCCAATGTCACCCAGAGGAATGCATGGAAATCTTTTCAAGGAAAACTTTGACCCACTCTGGGCTGAAAACCAAAAAAAAATTACCATTCTATTTTATATCTAGGTCGATTATAAAATCAAATATTTTTTTCTTAAATTTTAGTTCTTAAAAAAATATTTATTTTACAGTTCTTGCAATTTTTTATGGTATCAAATTTTAGACAAATAAATTAGATATTTGGTATTGACAATAATAGCATTAATACAGAAGCAACATTTATTATTTTTATTAATAAAATTTTTATAGAAACGATTTCATCATCTTATTATTCGTAATCAAACGTTAAATTTTCAAAATGCTTTTGAAAATTTATCATTAACTCTTTTCTAAAACATAATTCAACTATATTAATATTAACAGAAAAATTTTAAATTTTATAAAGGTTATGTTCAATCGGAAAAAAACAATTGCATTTGAATCTTTTTTAGTTTATTTACGTTGGTTGCGGAATATTCAATTAACATTATAAACAAGCTACTCTTTCCTGATAATAAATAAATTAAAGAAATCTTAATTAATTAATTCATGTTTAATTAATAGATATTTAAATTAATTACACTTTATTTAACAATGAAAAATCATGGTGTTTTTGAAGAAAACCCCAGAAGGTTAAAATAAAAGGAAATCTTGCAAAATAATTTGAAATGCGTGTGTTTATTTTAATTACTTTATGTATTCTAAATTATCCAATTAATTAGTATTTTCTTGCTACGAAAAGAACGTCAGAACATCACAAATGCATAGGTATTTTTGAAATTGAATTTTTAATAATATAATATGTAGAAAAAAAAATTAATTTACCTTTGCGATTTTCCTTTCAATGGCAAATTAACCATTTTTTTCAAACATTCTAATAACTATTTTTTTTCATACATTATATCTTCAAATGTAATTATTTATTTAAACTTAATTTCTGTTAATTAATTACTGTTAAAAAATAAAAATTGCTCTTTTCATCTCTAAATTTATATTTTATTAGAATTAATTCCCATTTCTCTTAATTAAATTGTGAAATCTTGTGTCTACAATTGATTATGCTTTATTTTTTCTCTCCTTTCAAATATTATTGTTTTAAACAATATTTCAATCGATATATTTACATATAAATGCATATATATAGATGGAAAAAATTATAGATATTTTATATATTGAAAGGGACATTTTTTTAAGTTGTATATGTAAAAATTTAATTGATAATTATAGTTATTAAAATCATTTCATAGATATTGTTTTTAATTGAATTAAACTGTGAAATTTTGTGCTTATGAATTGATTATGTTTTATTTTTTTCTCTCCTTTCAAACATTTATGTTTTTCCTTAAACAATGTTTCAATCTATATATTCACATATAAAAGTATATATATATATATATATATATATATAAGGAAAAAGGGAGACTTTTCTATATTGAACGAGACATTTTGGTTTTTTGAACTTATGTGTTTAAAGAATTAATTAATAAATATAATTATTAAAATCATTTCATGGATACTGTTTTTTAATTTCATAATTGATTTTTAACTTTATAATTTACATTATCTTTGGCGCTCTGTACCACAGGTTTCAGGTTCGAGTTCCGATGGTGCCATGGATGTTTTAGTGGTTTGTTATCAGCTTTAAACTGTAGATCCTGATCTAATACGACCGTAGAGCGTTGGGCGTAGGGCTGATAACCCTACCCCTTCTCATCTACCGTCTAGAATCTGCTAAGCAGGCAGAAGGCCCTTGGCCCATCATCGGGCTGTTGCGCCACTGATGATTATAATGATGAATTTACATTATCAATAATTTAAACATAAACAAAAAGAAACTTCAGAAAAACAACCTGACATTTCCAACGGAATGGTAGGACATTTCAATTATTATAGGCTAGTATATGTAAATTATGGGCAACAATAAACAATTAACAACAATGATAATGAAAGTCTCAAATTGTTATTTTTTTTTTTATAAATGAAGCATATTTGCTTTTTGTTTATTTAGAAATGAGCTCTTATTATAAAGTGCATTAAGTCAATATGCATCTAATATCGATTACAGACGAGTTATTACATACAGAAGGTGCATCTGAAGGTATGTGATACAAAATCGATACTCACATAGTTCCATTCAGTTAATTGAATTTGGAATATTAAATTGATATATCTGACGGATATGGATTAATTGACAGGAAGGATCACAGTGCTTCCGATTAACCAATACCTAAGAGACCAGGCTACTAATTGCGAATGCATACGACGTTGCAGTATAACTCTCCAAATAAAGCACTATATATGCACCTAACATCAGGTGATACTCTTGTCTAACATCTCAAGCGATACTCCTATTTAACATTACTTGCATGTCTTAAATAACTTACATTATAAAGATTGCATTTCCCACTGCACAGGATGAAAATTATTGTCTATTAATTGCTTATCTATTGATTGCGTACAACATTGTAGTATAACTTATCAAAGAAAACACATATACATGCGATAATCTTGTCTATCATGATAACCACATGACGAATCAAACCTTCTACATGAAGGCAAGAGGTAAACCAATTTAATTTTGTCTTGTTACGATTCTAATTACGATTGTTCTTCTAATTACGATTGCATACAACATTGTAGTATAATTTATCAAAGAAAACACATATACATGCGATATTCTTGTCTAGCATTTAAAATGATACTCCTGTTTAACATCACATGCGATACTCATGTACTTCTTGCATCTCTTAAATAGGTTTCACATGCATTGTAAAGATTGCATTTCCCCCTTCCCAGGCTGAAAAATGTTGTCTACTAATTACGATTGCATACAACACTGTAGTATAACTTATCAAAGAAAACGCATATACATGCAATAATCTTGTCTACCAAGATGGCCACATGACATACCAAACCTTTTATGTGATGACACGAGGTAAATCAATTTAATCTTGTCTTGTCTACTAATTACGATTGCATACAACATTGTAGTATGATACCAAACCAAACCAAAAACACCAATCTTACCAAAGGAAACACATATACATGCGATAATCTTGTCCAACATCTCGAATAAAAGTAAAGATGCATTGGTGGATATTTAATGTAGGGTGGATATATATATATATATATATACTACAAATTCAAAAACTTGCTGTTTGGCATAAAAAGGCTGTAGCACTTGATATCCCAGAGTTTAGAAGCTGATACTACATATTTTGTACATCCCTGCTACTTTAAATTGTAAATTCTTCAAATTTTTATTATCCCAGAAAATATTTTATGTATATATTAATTTTATTATATTTTATGTATATATTAATTGGTTAGTTGTTTGATTGATAGCAAGTCTTCTAAAGATGAGCGGTAGAAAATAGCTCTGCTAATATGTTGTTTGTTTTTCACCAATTAAAATAAAATAAATGTTATTTTTTTTATAATTTCTAAGAAGTCGTTTTTATTTTTTTAAACGTCATTTTATTTATTTCTACAACGTTCGTTTTATTATGTCCGCACTTGTATATAGTTAAAATATTAACCTCGTGTTTTTATAACGATTTGCTTTATTTCATAAAAATCCATTTTGGGAAGGAACAAATATACAATGAAATAAATGAGTTTAATTAGATTCCTTTTTGCTTTGAATAAAATTAAAGTAGCATAATTATTTAATGTAGGGTGTTTTATTTGAAAGTAGCAGAAAATAATATTAATAAAAATAATTACACAATGGCATATATGCATTTTATAAGGTTCTGCTTTTATCTTGAATAAAATTAAAATTGCATGATTAATCAATGTAGAATGTATTATTGTACGGAAGCAGTAACTGATTTTCATAAAATTAATTATACATTGACATGCATGCATTTTATAAAGTTCTGCTTTTTAACTTGAATAAAATTAAAGTTACATTATTTAATGTAGAGTGTTTTATTGTAGGGAAGCAGCAACTGATTTGATAAAATTAATTACGTAATGACATATATGAATTATAAGATTCTTCTTGTAAATTGAATAAAGTTAAAGTTTAATGATTAGTTAATGTAGGATGTTTATTGTAAAATAGCAATAACTGATTTTGATAAAGTTAATTGCATAATGACATATACGCATTTTATAAGGTTCTGCTCTTAACTTGAATAAAATTAAGATTGCATGATTATTTAGTAACTGATTTTGATAAAATTAATTGCTTAAACTTTTTAAAAACATTACATTTGACTAACAGAATTATTTTTCTAGCCATTCGTACAATTTTATTTTCAGTTTTCAATAATTAATGATATTAAATTTTACCAAAGATTTTAATTTGATTAAGTATCTTCGTTTTCATAAAAAATAATTTTATACTGATGGTTTTTCATGAAACCCTTAAAATTTCGCCAAGAATATAAATAAAGTTAAATGAAAATATATTTGGGGTCTGTTTATCTTCTGCTGATGGGCTTTTGTTGAGGGGAACTTTTGTTTTCTTTCCTGCAAAACGCTTAGGTCAGGTTGGCGACGTCTGTCTTGGCGCCAAATGCATCATTTAGAAAGCCAAAACATCAGTATACTCTGGCGAACGATACTCCCCGCTTCCTATGAAAGACGTAGTCCGGACTCAATTCATGAATGAAGTCTGTGCCTGAAGATGAAAAAGAATAATTTTTTATAAGCAAAAGATGATCAAATACGGGTGATTTTTCTGGCATTTTCAAAATGAGTGATCATCCACTGTGTGACAATCACTAATAGGGTGCAATAATTCAACTTCTTTGTATTTTGTATTCCAGCAAAATAATTGTTAACATTTTTAAAAGCATCGAATCTATTGAAATTAACTTAATTTCTTATCTGAAATCAATTTATCCATTAAATGAAAATAAAATGATAATTTTATTCTTTTTTTTTTAATTTATATGGTAAAAATATTTTTATAACACAAATTAGGAGTACTCAGAAAACAAAATACTGTGTGACAATCACTAATAGGTTGCAATAATTCATCTTCTTTGTATTTTTGTATTCCAGCAAAATAATTGTCAGCATTTTTAAAAGTATCGAACCTATTGAAAACTTAATTTCTTATGAAATGAGAATAAAATTATAATATATATATAAATATATATATATTTAAATTTGTATGATAAAAAAAAATTTTATAGCATAAATTAAGACGACTCAGAAAAAAAAAAATATTGGGATCCTCATTTTCTCAATACTTTTATTACATTAATTAATTTTAAATTATCTGAAGAAGTTTTGAGATTTGTTATTAAGTAATTATATTCAAAAACTGCACAGATTATATTCCAATTTTTGTAATGTTATTAAACAAATTCAAAAATTAAGATTTTCTTAATTTTGGTTTGATTTTTCAAAAGAAGAAATACTGAAAGAGTCATTCGAAGCCCCCAAGAGATTTAGTCTCTAATTTTCTGATTCAAAAGTGATTGCTTTAAAGGGTGAAAAGATGCAGTCATTACTTGATCAAGAATATCTCAAACGTTCTATAAGGTCTACACGTTAAATTAGTTAATTAATTGACAAGTACATTATGAAAGACGTAGTCCGACTCAATTCATGAATGAAGTCTGTGCCTAAAGATGAAAAAGAATAATTTTTTATAAGCAAAATATGATCAAATACGAGTGATTTTTCTGGTATTTTCAAAATGAGTGATCGTCCAACGTGTGGCAATCACTAATAGGTTGTAATAATTCAACTTCTTTGTATTTTGTATTCCGGCAAAATAATGGTCAGCATTTTTAAAAGTATCGAATCTATTGAAAATTTAATTTCTTATGAAATGAAAATAAATATATATATATATATATATATATTTATTATATATATATATTTTTTTTAATTTATATATTAAAAATATTTTTATAACACAAATTACGAACACTCAAAAAAAAATTCGAATTCGAATTAAATTTTTACACAAATGAATTTACAAGATTAAGTCTTTCAGATTAATTCAAGTTTAACAATTTAATTTAAATATTTTATTTTTAAATATTTTTAAAGCATCACATTCACAAGTTTTTATATTTCTATAATGAAAAACTATTTTTAACACTTTTAATAATCTTGTAACAATATTATCTGAAATAAATCGTTGAATTTATATTCATTTGACAGAACTCAGAAATGTAACTGAATTCAATTTAACTAAAAATTTCAGTACTAGTTTATAAGCACAACTCTGAAATAAAGATTTCATTTTTAAACATTTTTTAATAATCTTGTACATAATATTATCTGAAATAAATCTTTGAATTTACGTATAATTTGAAAGAACTTAGAAATACAGCTTAACTAAACGTTTAAGTACAGGTTAGTAAAAGTAAAGTAAGCACAACTTTAAAATAACTTCCCAATTTTACAAAATAGTGAAATATTTCCAAGCAAATATTAAGCAATCATTTTAAAGTTATTTTAGAATGACACTAATTGGCTACTTAAGCAAAAAATGCTAAAAAGATTGTGTTCTGCATCTTGATGGCAAAAAAAAAAATTCACTTTTTAGTTTATAAGATCTTTTACGAAAACGAAAAGAGCAGCTTTTGAAGTTTGCTTCCAGTAAGTTAAATAGCTGTGAAGAAAGGAACTTAAACGATAAAAGAATTTTAATGTTCCTCCCTCTCTCTGGAGATTGTTATTTCCAACTGATTTAAATCGACTTCCACTGCCTACTTCAAATTCTACTTCGGCAGTCGGAAAAAAATTTTCTAGAAATCTTTTCATGATGAAAAAAAAAACTATTTTACTTATTCTCAAGGCGTTTATTTCAAAAAGAAGGCTTCGAAAATATTACCTGTGGTTAAATCCTCCAGGAAAAAAAAAGAACAGAAAAGAGAAGAATTTTATTAAAAGAAAATTCTATATTCAAACTTTTCGGTCTACTGGACCAGAGAATTGTCAGTTGTTTTTGGACTTTGTTTCATTATTTTTATCAACTGTTTGAATTGTGACAGAGTACAACTTAAAGTTGTCTAGAGAGCACATTATTTTTTTAATGTTTTAAAAAAAAAAAGTCGAAACAGTATTATTTGGAAGAAATGTCCTTCAAACGGATATGATATTCTTATGATTTTTGCAAAAATGAAAATATCATCAATATTATCGTCTTTATAATGAAATGTTTTTGAAGATTTTTTTTTTCCTAAATGCAAGAAGAATTCTTTTGTTGGAGTTTTTTGAATTGTTTGAAGAAAAAGAAAAGTATTTTCAAATGTTCTTAGGAACTTTTTGTTCCGGGATCCTCTTGGCTTTCTTTTTCTAAGTTTCTCATTTTCATTTTTATTTTTACATTCCAAACTCACTTTTAAACTCACTTTCTAAAGTAATTTATGACTTTCGTATAAACAGATATATAACATAAAAAGGATATCAATCATCATGTGGAAAGTATGTAAAGTATTGTTTGAAGACATATATATATAAAGGAAGTTTGATTGTCGCAGTACAACTTAAGTTATAATAAAAAAAAATGAAATCTCCTCCGCAAATTTCAACTTATCATGTGTGAACATTCGAGAACGGATGAATAAACTCAGGAATATGCCAATGTTTAATAATGCAAGAGATATATGAAGCAATTGATTGGAATACTACAAGAATGGCCAAATTCAATCGCTGCATGGATATAGCAGTGTTTAATATAAAGAACTTCATGAAGAAAGAATTGTTCAAGAATCTCTAAAATAATTTACAAAAGTAAGGTAAATGTAAAGAAAAGTAAATGAAGAATGAAGTATTCCCAATTCTACAAGAAACATTATCACATTCAATAGCCAAAAGATTATATCAAAGTTTGAAAATTCTAGATAAAGGAAGAATGAAGTGTTCCAAATTCAAAAGAATGGATCAACGCACTACGAGTACTTATAGCCATTGGATGCACAAATGTTTAAATTCCCATGCCAAAACATGAAAAGTGTCTCAAATCCATACTACGGAACAATTCAAGCAAAATCTAAATTCTCAGAAAATTAATGAAGACTAGCATTATTCATGGAGCATTTCAAGAGTTAAGGGGACAAAAGTACCATTTTCTGCCAAAATTAGCAATGGAGTTTTATTTGCTTGACCCTTATTTTCGGATAATGTCACGGATTGCTAACCAGGACAGCATCATGTTCACACATGATAATAAGGATGACTTTCGCATAATCAGATAAATAATAAAATAAGGATATCAATCATCACATGGAAAGTATGTATAGGATTGTTTGAAGAAATATGTAAAGAAAGTTTGATTGTGACAACTGTTTGGATTGTGACAGAGTACAACTTAAAGTTGTGTGGAGAGCACTTTATTTTTTTAATTTTTTAAAAAATTCAAAAAAGTATTATTTGGAATTAAATGTCCTTCAGGCGGATATGATATCTTATGAATTTTTCAAAAGTGAAAATATCATTAATATTATCGTCCTTATAATGAAATGTTTTGGAAGATTATTTTTTTCCTAAATGCAAAAAGAATTCTGTTGTTGAAGTTTTTTGAATTTTTTGACGAAAAAGAAAAAGAATTTTTCAAACATTCCACGAAAAGTTTTTTGTTCCGGGATCCTCTTGGCTTCCTTTTTCTAATATTCTCTTCTTTATTTTTTATTCAAATTTCAAATTCACTTTTTAAAGTAATTTATGACTTTCGCATAAGCAGATAAGTAACAAAATGTGGATATTAATCATCATATGGAAAGTATGTAAAGGATTGTAAAGAAAATATGTAAAGGATTGTTGAAGACATATGTAAAGAAAGAATGTAATGAATTGTTGAAAACATATGTAAAGAAAGTATGTAAAACTTTTTGATTGTTGAAGACATATAAAGTGGTGGAAATTTTTTTAATTGTTTGAAAAAAAAAAATGAAAATACATTTTCAGAATGTTCCATGAACCTTTTTTTTTTTTAATTGTTTCGTTTTCAGATCCTCTTTTTGTTTCTTTCTTTTTTTTCTACTATTCTCTTCTATAATTTTCTTTTCAAATTTCAAAATCACTTTTTAAAATAATTTATGATTTTCGCATAAGAGATAAATAACAAAATAAGGATATCAATCACCATGTATATAAAGGATTATTTGAAGACATATCTAAAACAAGTATGCAAGGGAAGTTTAATTGCAACAACAGTTTGAATTGTGCCAAAGTACAACTTAAAGTTGTCTAGAGATCACATTACTTTTTTTTAATTTTTTTTTTTTTAAATTCGAAGCAGTATTATCTGGAAAAATTGTCCTTCGAATGGATATGATATCTTCCATTTTTTGCAAAAATGAAAATATTATCGTCCTTATAATGAAATGCTTTTGAAGATTTTTTTTTTCTAAAGCTAGAAGAATTCTTTTGTTGAAGTTTTTGAATTGTTCGAAGAAAAAAAAAATTTTTCAAACGTTCCACGGTAAAGTTTGTTCAAGGATCCTCTTTTGGTTTTCTTTTCTAAGCTTCTCTTCTTTTAAATTTCACTTTTAAAATTTACTTTTTAAAGTAATTTACGACTTTCGCATAAGCAGACAAATAACAAAAATGAGGATATCAATCATCATATGGAAAGTATGTAAAATTAAAAAAAATAACATTTTCTAATATCCGTGTCAAGAGTGAGATAATTAAGTTATTCCACTCTCGTTTGACTGCTAAACGGTGCTTCCTTCAAAAAAAAAAATACACTTTACAATCTGACAATTTATTGTTTACATTCTTCCCTTCTTTGCACTTTTTTTATACTTTTAACAACCTCAGAATACAATAACAGCGAAGATATTTATTGAAAGTAAAAAAGAAAAAGAAATTATTCAATTTCGAAAAGCTCCTCAACTTTCTTTCATAATCAAAGAAGATTAATTCGTTTCCTTTTCAGGTTCTTATTATCAGGGCAACGAAGGGGAGGTCCTTTTGAACCTAATTAGCAATCAACCCTTTTTAGCAAGCGATTATTATTTTCTATTTCATTAAGGTTATTAAAATCTTCAATCAAAGGAAAACTCATTTTATTTAGAATAAAAATTCACCGGCCTTATTCTATGAAAGACTTTACTCTTACTTCCTTGTGATAATCTTTTCAAATCAAAATTATTCAAATGAAAATGAATAATTAATAACTTTTTTGTATTTCTCGTGTTTAAAACGAATGTACACAAGCGATTAAAATCTACTGGAATGTGATCGACATTTTTGAGCTTTTTATTTATAAATTTTCAGTTAAAGAGAATTTTGTGAAGAATTATAAAATTAATTATTATGACATTCAGATTATGAGAATTGGTTTAATTTTTTTGTTGTTTATCAAAAATTTAATTTTTATTTCATGTATCTCACCACTGATGTTGGTGGATTATATTATGTGGTTCCACGTAAAATGAAAGGGTTACAATTAGCTGTTGTTCTATAATATATATATATCTACCAGTACTAACTTATATAAGAGTATTGCATTTCATTAAGAATATGGATTGTGGAAACTGTTTGAATTGTGAGAGAGTAAAACTTAAAGTTATAATAACGATGACTTTGGCATAAGCTTATAAATAACAAAATAAGGATAACAGTCATCAAATGAAAAGTATACAAAAGATTGTTTGAGGAACATGTGTAAACGAGGTTTGATTGTGACAACTGTTTGAATTGTGACAGAATACAACTTAAATTGTCTAGAGTGCACATTATATTCTTTTTTAAAAATGTTTAAAAATTCGAAACAGTATTATTTGGAAGAAATGTCCTTCAAACGGATATGATATGTGGTTTTTAAAAAAGGAAAATATCATCAATATTATCGTCCTTATAATGAAATGTTTTTGAAGATTTTTTCCTAAATGCAAGAAGAATGCCTTTGTTGAAGGTTTGTGAATTGTTTGAAGAAAAAGAAAAGAATTCTTCAAATGTTCTTCAGAAATTTTTTTTCCAGGAAACTCTTGGCTTTCTTTTTCTAAGTTTCTTTTCTTTATTTTTCTTTTCAAATTTCAAACTCACTTTTTAAAGTAATTTATGACTTTCGCATAAGCAGACAAATAACAAAAATGAGGATATCAATCATCATATGGAAAGTATGTAAAAGTTAAAAAAATAACATTTTCTAATATCCGTGTCAAGAGTGAGATAATTAAGTTATTCCACTCTCGTTTGACTGCTAAATGGTGCTTCCTTAAAAAAAACTCTCTGCAATCTGACAATTTATTGTTTACATTCTTCCCCACTTTGCACTTTTTTATACCTTTTACAACCTCTGAATACAATAACAGCGAAGATATTTATGAAAAGAAAAGAGAATGATTCAGTTCAAAATGCCCCTCAACTTTCTTTCTTAATCAAAGAAGATTAATTCGTTTCCTTTTCAGGTTCTTATTATCAGGGCAACGAAGGGGGGGTCCTTTTGAACCTAATTAGCAATCAACCCTTTTTAGCAAGCCATTATTATTTTCTATTTCATTAATGTTATTAAAATCTTCAATCAAAGGAAAACTCATTTTATTTAGAATAAAAATTCACCGACCTTATTCTATGGAAGACTTTACTCTTACCTCCTCGTGATAATCTTTTCAAATCAAAATTAATCAAATGAAAACGTATAATTACTAATTATTTTTTTTTTTGTGCGTTAGGGACTTCTTATTAATCGAATGCAATGCGAGGACGAATGCTATCGAAACGATTTAAATCTACTGGAATGTGATCGACAATTTTCAGCTTTTTATGTATAAATTTTTCAGTTAAAGAGAGTGTTTATGAGGAATTATAAAATTAATTATTATGACAGTCAGATTATGAGAATTAGTTTAATTCTTCGTTGTTTATTAAAAATTTTATTTTTATTTCAAGTGTCTCACCAATGATGGTGGATTATATTAGGTGGTTTCACATAAAATAAAAGTGTTAGAATTAGCTGACATTCTGTAATATATATATATCTCAGTATTAAGTTAAATAAGAGTGTTGTATTTATTTTTGTGTTCTGCATATTTCCATATTTTATTCGCATATAAGTGTCGAAATGTTTACAAAATCTTAATCAAATAGAAACATGTAATCCTACAAAATTTGAGTTATTTTCTTTAGGAATATAAATTTTATATTCTGCTACCTAATCAACGCGACATTAATGAGACATTTGGAAATAATACAACTAATATGCAGCATTTTTATGTAGTATCAATATGTAGCACAATGTACTTATGACAACTTTTTTTTTTTTGCTATCCTCAATGCATAATAAAATGTCATCGGCAGGAATGGCCTTCAAAGCCTTCGCTGAATCTCTTCAATCGACTCAAAACTGTGTCTGGATGTTGTAACACATATTTAAGAAAAATTACTTGACTGTTTAGTTAGCAAATTATATTTCTTCCAATTATAAATAAAAGAAAAAGTCATTTTCAAATTTAAAAATTATAAAAAATTATTTACTTTCAACAGTGTTGCAAATTCAATTGGTAAACGTATCAGTAATAACTAGAAAGAGAACAACTTTTTAATACTTTAAATGACAATGATATCGTATTTGAGTTAGTCAGTAAACATTCTGTAAAATCTCCATTAGGAAACTTATTAATAGTAATTTTATTGTAAATAGTAATTTTTCTTGTTATTTTTAATAAAACAATTAAATATAAAAAAAGTTTTTTTTCTTTTTATTGAGAGAAAATAAGTACATTAATTGCAGTTTTTCATAAGGACCTTGGATTTTTCCTTCTGGACTTCCTAGATTCTTTCTTCCTGGAATTCTTACATTCTTTCCTTCTTTTCTTCTGGACTTTTCGGATTATTCCTTCTTTTTTCTGGATTTCCTAGCGTCTTTCCTTCTATTTTTGTGGACTTTTGGATTATTTCCTTCTTTTCTTCTGAACTTCCTAGAGTCTTTTCTTCTATTTTTCTGGACTTTCTGGATTATTTCCTTCTTTTCTTCTGGACTTCCTAGAGTCTTTCTTCTATTTTTGTGGACTTTTTGGATTATTTCCTTCTTTTCTTCTGGACTTCCTAGAGTCTTTTCTTCTATTTTTGTGGACTTTTGGATTATTTCCTTCTTTTCTTCTGGACTTCCTAGAGTCTTTTCTTCTATTTTTCTGGACTTTCTGGATTCTTTTCTTCTGAACTTTCCTAGGGTCTTTTCTTCTATTTTTTTCTGGACTTTTTGGATTATTTCCTTCTTTTTTCTTCTGGACTTCCTAGAGTCTTTTTCTTCTATTTTTGTGGACTTTTTGGATTATTCCTCCTTCTTTTTCTTCTGGACTTCCTAGAGTCTTTTCTTCTATTTTCTGGACTTTCTGGATTCTTTTCTTCTGAACTTTATATATACTTTCTTTATGGACTTCACGAAGTTTTTTTTTTTTTTTTTTCATCTGAACTTCCTAGAAAATTTCCTCCTGGACTTCCTGGATTCTTATGGACTTCCTAGATTCTTTCCTTCTGGATTTTCTAGATTCTTCCCTTACGACTTTTCCTGGTCGTTTCTACCTTTTGATTTCAGATATTACGTAACACAATGAAGGAAGTAGAACTATGTAAATCCCGAGCTATTCCGAGGATGGTCACTTTAAATCCATAAGTGGTAATTCCTTTTTGTTAAACTAAAAGAGGAAAGAGAAGGGTATGAAAACCCAGATGCCCCCAAGGGTTTTCATTCTGATCTGTGATAACATAATGTAGGGTCTATACAGCAGGTCCAAATTGCGCACCCTGCATAAAACTGAATCTGTTACATGATAAAATTCTAAGGGCGAAGGTAAAAATGCCAAATTTTCGAACAAAAGCAACCTTAAAATTAACGTATAAAATGCTTACATTAATGAATTTCATTCGTTCATTGTATTTTGCTTCCCACAAACTGTATCAAATTAGTTTGATTACAAGAACTGTAAGAAAAATTAATGTACCTACTTTTATTATTCATTAGTTAAAGTAGATTTTACTACTTATAACTGCATTTATTTAATGGCATGCTTCATGAACTAATTTATGTTTGAGTTTTCTATTTAAAACAGTTTCTTTATTCATAGAATATGTCAATTTACATTTTGTTTTTATCTGATTAGGGTTTAAATTTATTCATGTTATGATGGAATTACACTTATTAAAATATTTTTAACTATCCTAAAGTTTTTAATGTTTAAATAAAATCTGAATAAAATATTTTTTTTATATTTTTAATTAATGATTCCTTTAAAAAACAGAATTAAATTATTTTTTAATTCATTCAAATATTAATTTCTTTCTCGATTCATATATTTGTACTACAATTTTATATTTGTGTATTATTACGAACACATTAAATAGATATTTTTCAAAAACTATTTCTAAAATCCCATTTTGAAATTTTTATCAAATCCTCCTGAAATTTAAATAGATTTTATTAAAAGGCATATAGCACGGGTTTAAAAGCTGAATAAAGCAATTCTGCCGATACCTTGCTACTTGTGAAATAATTCAAAGAGAACTCTACTCTTGATATATGATCGTTCTTCAACAATGAAAAATGATATGCCTGACACACTCTATAAAGCTGTGCATCATTTGTTAAAGGTAAATAAGTGATGTGCTTGAAGAATATGAAAAGCCAGATTTATAAATGGGAAGAGAAAAGAACAAATTTCAAACTGTTCTGTTAAATTTGTAAACAATTTAGTCTTTTTACAGTAACTTATATTATTGTAGTTCAATTTAAAATTAGATAATCTTTGCAAAATATAAAAATAAAAATAAAATGAATGAATTGAAAATTATTTTTTATCCATAAAATATAAGGATATTGTTTTGGGAAGTAGGGTTTTTCGTATCCTTGATCCCTTTCAATTTTGGATTTTTAATTATGCAAAGCTTCTAGTTAAATTTAAGTTTCTTTCACGAGCATTTTAGTAGATATTATTTGTTAAAATTTCTTCGCGAGCTATAATCCTGATTGAAACCTGCAAAAATTAATAAAAAAGTAATACTTGCTCAATTTTTAGTTAAACAAAATAAAATAAATATTATTAAATTCTATTCAACATTTTCTGATAATGTGTTAGAGCAATACCTTTTGCAATTATTTACAAATTTTATTACAATTTAAATTAAATTTAATAAATGTAATCGTTAACAACAAATTTTTATTTCAAAAACAAAATTTCTTGCTGTATAAAATTGTAGCTAATCCAGATAGTATGTAGCATAACAGATTTTTTTTTTTTTTTTTAAAAGTGTGGACAAAAATAAACCTTTCATCTTTAAAATCTTATCGAACATCAGTTTTCTTTTACGTTTAACACATAAAACTTGTATCTAGAAATTCTGTAATATTGATCTCGCGATAAAAAGAAAAAAAATTTTTTTCCCAGAGATATTTTTGGCGTAAAAATTATTAAAAATATAAATAAAAGTCGAATTTTATTTGCTAATATATTTGTTTTTCGATGTTAGGGAATTTAAGTTCTTAAATAGCAGTCAAGCTTTTAGGTTACTTCGTAATGGGAGCTGCAAAAAGGAACTTGGTTCGTAAGGTGGCCTAGGCCAGCTATCAGTGGCCTATCATTTCAGTTGATGGTGATGCATCTAATGAATGAATGGCATGACCAAGCCAATGGTGACCTATCTTTTCGACGAAGGAATACTAGGGTATTTGCATTCCTATACAGTGACCCAAGTTAATTTGCCCTTCATTATAGGAACTTCATCATCAAGCATGGATATAAAGTGAACAACTAATGACGACATATAACTTCGATTGATGATCATGTATCTGATGAGTGGATAGCATGACCTAAACCAATAGTAACCTATTTCTTTTTGAAACTGAGATTACTAAAAATTATTTAAACAGCAGCCCAAGCTTGATTGGCCACTTCATAAATGTGAACTTTGTCAGTGGATTTGAATCGTAAGTTGGCTAACTAATGGTGGCATGTCTTTCAAAAGATGATAGTAAGTGGCCTAGTGAGTACATAACATGACCAAACCAATCGAAAGAATTCTAGGCCCTAAACTCTCTTCGATGAGCAGTATGCTTGACGCATTGACTTTTGATGATCTGAATGAGTGTATTTCCTATTCATGAGATGATACTCATTGTTGGCACTTCATAATATATGTCAACAGGCTTGGGTCTCAAAGGGTAAAATGCGATAGTGGCCTATCTCTTTTTGTATCATTTGATTGTTGATGATACAATTGTCGATTAATGATCCTACTCCTCGGCCTCTTGGCCATTTGGCGGCCTGATGGCTCTTTGGCCGTCGGTACCACAGGCTTCAGATTCAAATCCTGACTGTGGCATGGATGTTTGTTAGTGGTTCGGAATCCACGTCAATCTGTTGGTCCCGGTCCAATTAGCGCAAAGTGTGCACAAAATTACAGTAGAGCGACAGACCAAACCAAACCTCCTCCTGAAACGAGTCCATGTACTTTCCAATTAAACGATTTATTATGCTCACCTCTAGCAATGCAGATTTCTATTCACTCAGATATTGAATTGTCCATCCCCTAGTTCATATTGCTATAATGTCATAATGCTAATCATTAAATCTTTACATACTCTTTGAACAGATATATTTCTAAACATAATATCAATTATATCTTATCATTTTTTAAAAATTAAGAAATAATATATATATATATATATGTTTTTCATGTTGTTTGTAAATATTTCTTTTTGTACTTTTGTATTTCAGGCCATTAGCAATTTTTACTTAAATTCGTGATTTCATTTTTCGCTTTTATATAATAAAAGTTAAGGTGGAATATTTTCACCATTACGTCTTTTTCAAAAAAAAATTTTTAACAATTTCTTATTTTTACGTCTAAAAATTTAAAACAGCAAAGTGAAAATTATAACTTATAATAGTAAACACATGAGATCTTCCCCGTGTTATATTAGTTTCTTTTAAAAAAATAGAAGACAAATTTTCCTTGTATCTTACATACTACACTGATTTCACATTAATTTAAAGAGACTTTTTTCATCATCCATTAATATATTAAGATGGAACTTCCAAACATGTATTGAGTTATTTCCACTCGAAAAAGAAAACTTACTCTTGAAATGTGCTAAAAAATAATAATAATAAAATCGTTGTGTGCAAAAAAAGGAAATGTAGTGTTAAATTATGTGGAGATTATGACTGTTCAGGTACTTTTCATGCAATCAAAAAAGTTTTTCAATGTAGAGCGAAAAATTTTCCATCTTTACCTTTAAAAAGAATGTCTTACTTATTTACTCCCAGTGCATTAGGCTGGTGACACAAAACATTTTGCAAAGCTTTTTTTTTCCTTGCTTTATATATATTCGAGCATAAGATGCTGTCCTTTTTCCTTTCAATTACAAAGGAATTCATCTTTGTAACTGGAAAGTAGAAGAATTTAGCTATACTTTTTATAAAATTTAAAAGAATTTTTTTTGTGTCTGTGTGCTTTTATCACAAGACAATTTAAAGTTTTCGAGTATTTCGAAAGTGAAATAGAATTTTTAATGACAAAAAATGTTCTTTTATATATATATATATATACTTAGAAATTCATAAATTGCAAAATGTGTGTGAAACTATTCTCGCACAGGGGTGATATCGCCTTTTCTACTATATTTTTTAATTATTTCTATTTTATGATTTATATAGTATTATTTTTATATATATTTTTATTTAAAATACTGAAACTCGATTAAATTCCAATATAAATGAAGTATCTATTTTTTACATATGATTAAAGTTTTCATTGAATAATTCTAAATTTAAAATTTAATTTTTTTTACTTAAATATCTTGAACTAAAAATAAAAAATTACAGGTTCTATTATAAATAAAAATATAGATATTTTCGATGAAGAAGAAGAATATTGAAAACTGAATTTGTTTTTAAGTTTTAAATTTAATATTTTTCTTATAATTTATAATTTTAATGTTGGATTTCATTCTAATAGATATAGCTCTATTATTATCTCTCACTCTGTATATATATATATATATATATGTATATATTTGCATTATGGCAGTTACATCTTGTTTCTAAATATTTTCTTTTTGTACTTTTGCATTTCAAGCCATTAACAATTTTAACTGATTACGTGATTTGATTTTTCTGTTTTATGTGTAAAGTAAAAGTTGAGGCGAAATATGATACATTTACTTCCTTACAAAAAGTTTTTTTAACAATTTCTAATTTTTACCTTTTAAAAACTTAAAACAGCAAATTTTCCTCGTATCTTACATAATGCACTTATTCACATCAATTTAAAGAGTACATTTTTCACCCATTAATATACTAAGATGGAACTTCCAAACATGTATTCAATTATTTTACTCGTAGAAAAAATAATAATAATAAAATCGTTCAGTGTAAAAAAAAAATGAAAAGGCAGTGTTAAATTAAGAAGTGGAGATTATGACTGTGCGTACTTTTCATGCAATCAAAAAGTTTTTCAATGTAGAGCGAAAAGGTTTTCCATCTTTACCTTTAAAAAAGAATGTCGTACTTATTTACTCCCAATGCATTAGGCTGGTGACACAAAGCATTTTGAAAAGCTTTTTTTTTCCTTGCTTTATATATATTCGAGCACAAGATGTCGTCCTTTTTCTTTCAATTACAAAGGAATTCCTCTTTACCACTGGAAAGCAGAAGAATTTAGCTATACTTTATTAAAAATTTAAAAAGAATATTTTTGTGTGTGTCTGTGTGCTTTATCACGAGACAATTTTTCGAGTATTTCGAAAGTGAAATATAATTTTAATGACAAAAAGATGTTCTTTTTATATATATATATACATATATATATGCTTAGAAATTCATCAATGGTGAAATGTGTTAGAAACTTTTTTCGCACAGGGGATATATACCTTTTCTACTATATTTTAAGTTATTTCTAAATTCTGATTTATACAGTATTATTTTTTATATATATATTTTTATTTAAAATACTAAAACCCGATTAAATTCCAATATAAGTGAAGTATCTAATTTTTTTACATGTGATTAAAGTTTTCATTGAAGAATTTTACATTTTAATATTTACTTTTTCACTTAAATATCTTCAATTAAAAATAAAAATTGCAGGCTACATCATACTTAAGAAAAATATTGATATTTTCGTTGAAGTGGAAGAAATTGGAAATTGAATTTGTTTTTAAGTTTTAAATTCA
>BPLR01011350.1:0-19534 GCA_021605095.1 Caerostris extrusa | reverse complement strand
AACCACAAATACATTATTTCAGTAGCCAAACTTAGATAATCGTATTCCATGTTTTAAATGTTTTCTAAGCTTCCTACTCAATGGTAAGGTTAAAATTTCATATTGTAATAGCATACATTCTGTTTTTCCTTTGACAGAATATCGAAGCCTAATCTGCATCCGGAAGATAAATGTATACATATTTGGGTGCAATTTAAATGGAATAGATGTCTTAAAAGCAGTTGTACGGAAAAAGAGAATTAAAATTGGCGATTTAATATTAATGAAAATTGCCAACCCCTGAAATACCACCATTCTTCCATGAAATGGAGATTAAATGTGAATCTCAATAACAAATGCAGAATCATTTTTCTTTTATATAAATTTTAGATATTATATATGGTGTTAAAATTAATTTCCGATGTTTAATATGGACATGGAAACTGAGACATTTATTGAAAGAGTTTGGTTTGTTCATTGGATCTAGTTTGATAATAATGAAAACAATAAACGCGTGTGAACCGAGACAACTGAGTGGTTCACTACCTTACGAATTGCATCGAGTGTGTTAGAAATCTGCGCATGCTTACACGTGTACATCTGCGCATGCTTTAAGAAATTCAGATGCGTAAAGTAATATCAAAAGTATAATTAATACTTATTAAATCAATAATTAAAAT
This sequence comes from Caerostris extrusa, assembly GCA_021605095.1. Lineage (NCBI taxonomy): Eukaryota > Metazoa > Arthropoda > Arachnida > Araneae > Araneidae > Caerostris > Caerostris extrusa. The sequence goes on along the minus strand of BPLR01011350.1, from coordinate 18,875 downwards.
ATATGTTTCACTGTGAATACATGTACGTTAATTTGCTGCGCACCCAACGTTCTGGCAAGTCAGACGCAGACATGTTTTTAGATTCAAGAGAACTATTCAATTAAATAATCTAATTTCTACAAAAAAATTAATTTGTTTTAAAATGTCTTTGATTTTGAAGAGAATATTATTAAATAATAAACAAGAACAGAATTATTGGATTCTATTATTTGAAGTGAGGGGCCTGAATGGCCAAGTGGCTAGCTCTCTGTCGCTCGGTACCACACGTTTCGGGTTCGAGTCCCGGCGGAGCTATGGATGATCATAGCGATTCGGAATCCACTTTGAACTCTAGGCCCTGGTCTAATAGGATCGTAGAGCGTTGTGGGGGCATTGTTACTCCGCGTCCGTGGCTTTTCTTCAAATTACACGCGTCCCCTGGGTAATGCAAAGTGAGTAGCGTCTGTGCAGCGCTTGCCTTAAGGCATCCAAGACCAAGCTGTCTAAGTGTTTGCCAGCTGCATTAGAAAGAAAAATTTTATTTAAGTCAATTATTTGAAGTGAACATTTAGTAAGACAACTTTACTGTGAATAATAAAAGAGATAAGAGAATTTTTAATAAGATTGATCGAAGCGGATTTGTTAACTGAAATGATTTTATATGTTTATTATAGCATTCGTAATTGAGACTTTTGGCATACATATTAGGCAATTGTTAAAGATAAAATACATTTTTAAAGCAATAAAGATGCATGTAGTAAATATATGATTCTACAATGTAATGTACAGTATTCCACAATGTAATGGAGATTAAACACGAATCTCAATAACAAATGCAGGCTTTTTTTTTTATTTTATATAATATTTAGAGATTATACTACTGTTAAAATTAACTTCCAATGTTTAAACTCAAACTGAGACCTTTATGGAAATATTTTTTTGGTTCAATGGATAAAGGTGGGCAATACAGAAAAAAAATCAACGCGCGTGATCCACGAAAACTGATTGATTCACTATCTTACTAATTGCATCGAGTGTGTTAGTAATCTGCGCATGCTTACACGGAAAGAGATTTAGATGCGTAAATTAATATCAGAAAAATATATTTATATTGAAACGCAATAATTAAAATATATTATTCCAATGGAATAACATTATTCCAATTATTCTAACGCTGCCAATATACTTCGTTAAAAGTCAAACTTTCTGCATATTTGTCACTACAAATACATGCATGTTAATTTGATGCGCGGCTGACGTTCTGACAAAGTCCGATGCAGACATGTTTCCAGACACAGATAACTAATAAATGAAATAATTTTTTCCAGAAAACAGGGACTGGTTTTCTTCAAATTTGCTTGATTTCGATGAGTATATTATTAAATAATAAGTATAATGATTGGAATCCATTATTATAAGTAAGCATCTATTAAGGCAGCTTCGCTATGCGTAATAAACTGTCGTTTAGAATAATACACAAATCGATTTAGAATAATACACAAATATACCATAATTTTAGTTTTGTAAAATTGATTAGTTGAATAAGTTAAATTAAGTTTGAACTGATAATCAATTACTCACGTTTTACAGAAATTGACTCTTTATTTTGAAATTACACAAATCTTAAAATAGAAACAAAATAATCGTTTTTAATGTAACATGAATACAAAACAAATATTATACAAATTTTATATGCTATACAAAATAACATCTTAGATCTCAAATAGTACAATTTGGTAAAAACACAAGTATCCTTTTAAAATATTGACACTTTTACTGGAAATTTAATTTGCATTGGACATGAAAGATAAAATAATTTTTATTCATGAATGTTTATGAACTAGAAACACAACTCAAAACATTTTAAGATAACAGCATTATTGGATACAAACAAATATTTTAAAATATTTATATAGGTATAAAAAAGACACAAATATTAAAAACTATAAAATTTAAAATTTTCCTTAAATAAAATGGTTCACAATGAGAATAATTCCATGAAAATTAAAAACGAAAGATAAAAGTTAAATTTTTTTTTTTTAAATATTAAACAATATTCATGAGGAATTTTTTAAATACTGGCCTGTTATTGAATTTCCACATCAGTATCATTTCTTATAAAATCATGTTAGCACTGAATAAATAAAATTTTTGCCATATTTATTTAATTTAAGAAAGCTAAATGTTCTGAAGTGTTGATGCCTACTTTTCTTTTTTTATGAAGCTTACATTTTCTTTTTACATTTTCTGTGTATTCACATGAGGTCTGGGGCGGGTCTCCAGAGGAGCGTACGACTTGCAGTTACCGGCGATTTTCGGCGATGAATTAACATGTGCCTCTTCAAAGTACACTTGTATTTGTACGCTTTTACACACTTCACAAACATGATCTTTTTCTTCTGTATGAGACAGCATATGTGTTTCTAATTTACTCTTGCTTTTGAATGCTTGGTTACATACATCACAGACGTGATACCTTTCTTCTGTATGAGTTAGCTTATGCCTCTCGAAGTCTTTTTCGCATTTGAAAGCTCTGTTGCACCCTTTACAAGAGTATGTCTTTTCTTTATGAGTTTTCTTGTGACTTACCAGGCTACTTCTATGGGCGAATGCTTTCCGCAGTCTTGGCAAACGTGAGGTGTCTCACCCGGTATGAACCAACTGGTGTCTCTTGAAGATACCCAAATCGTTCATTGCTCTCGCACAAATGTCACACATATAAGGCATGCTTGGATGTTGTTTTTGGCAATGTTTTTATTAAACTATCTAAAAGTAGAAATTCTTTTCTATGTACATTGCATGTCCGAAATTGTGTGGCTGTGAAAATAGTAGATGTAGACATATTGATGGGCTCTATCACTAGAAAAAAATTAAAAATATATTTTAAATAAAGTTTCAGAAGTTTTTTACTTTTCGATAATTAATGCCACGTTTACGAAGTATATATGTTTCACTAATCTTTAACCCTCAAACATCAACGAATACATATATATATATATATATATATATATATATATATATATATTACTTAACAGGATAGCGTATTAGTGTACTGTTGTCATTTTCTTGCTGTAGTTTTTGTTGCTGCTAGTTTTGTTTTCCTTAAAATCATACGCGCTACATCAGGGGAAATCGCATTCTATCAAGAACATGAAAATAACGTAATTGAATTTTTTTTTAAAAATCATCAGTGAATGTCTGCTTGATTTTGAAATAGATATAAAATTATTAAGACTTATAGTAAATTTTGATTCCATTTGTAAACTAGTAAATGGAATCAAAATTTACCTTAAATCTTAATAATTTTCACTTGCAAACTTCTTATTGTAGATTATTACGGACATATTTGGCCGCGTTGCGCCACTAGCTCCTTCATTGTAAAATATTAAAACATAGCGGTGGTCTCAAAGGGCATGAGACCACTAGTTAATAAGCAAAATAGATAATTAAATGCCCTTTTTTAAAAGAATTATTTATTTAATAAAATTATAAAAAGAAAAATATCAAAAATTTGCGGAATTTTTATAAATTGTTTTTTATATCTGTGTTTATTTATTTACTGTAATATATTTATGTTAATGCGCTAATTATTGTTTTGGCTATCAATGTTTATGTGTTTTATAGTTTGTCTTAAAATGTAGCTTAAAGGCAATAATTGCATGTAGTGTTTTTTTTTAATTTCTTAGTCATGACATTACAGCACGTGTGCTTAAACAAAAATTAAAGTCTTATATTTATCGGCTTCATTTTTTTTTACTTTTATTTAATTAAGGGATCTTATGTAAATCAACACGTGTTGTGAACTCGCGCCAACAACCGCCGTTGCTTTACCTGTATAGATTATACGCAAAGTTTTTGTGGGAATAGTTTTTTAATTTAAAAGAGAAATATTTACATGTTAAATAAATATACGTGTTTTATCATTGTTAAAGGTAAGTCAAATAATAAGAGAACGAATACTGTTAATTTGCACGTGTAGCGTGTTAATGTCTTAAGTTAATGTTTTGTTAAGTTATATTCTTTGCGTGTAGCATTAAATTATATTTGCACATGTAGCATTAAATTATATTTTGCACGTGTAGCATTAAATTATATTTACACGTGTAGCATTTATAAGCATTAAATTATATTTGCACGTGTAGCATTAAATTATATTTACACGTGTAGCATTAAATTATATTTGCACGTGTAGCATTAATGTATTTGCACATGTAGCATTAAATTATTTTGGCAAGCATTAAATTATATTTACACGTGTAGCGTGTTATTTTATTGTAAAATTGGCAACTTTATTATTGGTCTAAGAAAAATAAAGATGGCTGTTATTGCGTTTTAACTTACAGCTGTAATTACGTTGTAATTTTCTTTATTGTGGCGAATCTGGTATTCCAGTAAAATAAGTGTTATTTGCAATTCGACAGCATAAGATTATCGAAAGCAAAAACTTATAACGACAAACTATTTGGCGGCACTCTGTTTCTCCTTTCAGGTGATTTCAGGTAAACACTTCCTGCCATTCCATGTTCAACGTACGCTGATGAGATCAACACTTGCTTAAAATCATCGTCGCTGTGGCGTAATGTTGAAAAAATGACAACTAAAAGTAAACATGCGTGTTCAAATGCATCAAGATCCATCCGCTGAAACATTCTCAAAGCAACTGTTAGATGATGGCGATGGAAAAATTGCTGTACATGAAAATACTGGATGCATAAAATTTCCGACAGATTTCTGCACAATCATCGACTTGCCAAATAATCTCATCGACCACATATTTCCCGATGTATGCACACAATTCAAAAATCTTGATTGGTTGTCAGAAAGAGCAATTTTGGCAGTAAAAAATGCGGACGTCAATGGTTTAAATTCCAAGATACAACAGTTGTTGCCAGGGAACTTGGTGTCATACAAATCTATAGATACAGTTTGCGATGCCAATGAAGCTTTAAATTATCCAATTGAGTTTTTGAATTCATTGGATTTGCCAGGCATGCCACCGCATCATTTACAATTAAAGGTTGGATACACGGTTATTTTGATTCGTAATTTGAACCCACCATGGATGTGCAATTGAACACGATTAGTCATTAAAAAATTAATGAAAAACGTTATCGAAGCCAGCATTTTGAATGGCAAGTACCGAGGCGAAAATATATTGCTGACACGAATCCCTATGATTCCCACAGATGTGTCCAATTGAATTCAAACGTATTCAATTTCCAATTATATTGGCATTCGCAATGACAATCAATAAGTCGCAAGGCCAAACGATGTCTGTTTGTGGCTTAGATTTGGGCACACCTTGTTTTTCCCACGGACAACTATACGTGACATGTTCGCGTGTGGGTAAACCATCCAGTTTGTTTGTGTTGGCTAAAGAAGGACTAACCAAAAATATCGTACACTCCATTGCACTTAGAGATTGATGTTGATTATTTTTTAATTGCCGTAATTAGTAGTAAATATGTAAATAACTATTTTTGATGCATATACAGCTATTATATAATGTAATTTAAAATATATTTATGAATTTAATAAAATATAAAGGATGAAATAAATAAATGGTTAGTGTATTTTCATTTTATACGCCATCATTGTCAGCAACGTTCCATTCCTCTTCCAATCATAACCACATTTCCACACACTTATAGTAAGTTAGTTTTTTTTTTTATTTAACTAAAAACATATTTTATAGAAATAATGTATATGGCAAAACGACGTTTGCCGGGTCAACTAGTATATATATATACATTTTTTTTTAAAAAATAATTGTTGGATAATTAGGTGTTAAATACTGATAGAATATTGCACGGTACTCTAGTTGGCATAGCAACACTTTAATCTTACTAATAGATAAACATTTTTCTCCTTTTTAATACGCCTTTTTGGAACCGAAAAAAAAAAACTTATTTATTTTATCTGCCTTGCTCAAATTTATTTATAATTTAAATATAAAATCATTTATTTATTCTGAATTCCCCATATGCCTGGTATTTTCTGGTCAAATGTATAAAATAACGTGCGCAGATACATAAAAGAGCCATTTGTGTACGTAAGTAATTATATAATAGATATACTATAATATAACGATTCAATTAACAAAATGCAACGTTTAAAATGTAGCATCTATTACCATTTGTATTTTATTATGAAATCAGCTCTATTTCAGATTTATGGATTTTTGCAATAATTTGATTCACCGCTCAATGGTCATTTTGCGCATTATTCAGGTTAATTAGACCGAGACCTACAGTTTAAAGTGGATTCCAAATCAGTCACAAACATCCATGCCACCGCCAGCATACGAACCTGAAGCTTCTGATTCCAACGGCCAGAAAGCTAGCCTATCGACCATAAGGCAGAAGGTGTTTCTGCGATAAAAGCTTCTAGTTTACTTTTTAAATAGATATCTAATCGAAATATGCTTAAAGAACAAGCGCTAATTAATTGAACTAACAGATTTTTCAAATAATTCGTTAAATATTAAAAATAAAAATAAAATAAATCAGGTATCATATTTCGGCAACTAATAAATTGATCTAAGGAGAAATTTTAAGAATGTCCTCTTATGAGTCGCAATGGCGCCATTCAACAATAAAAAAAAAAATTATCAATTTGTCCTTCATGTGGCAAAAGTTATCTTAAAATCATCAATTTGGTTATTTTTCACATTGTACATTTCCCACATGCTTTTACAAAGCTAAAGATTTACTCTTTGTAAATCAGTAGCTGACATAACCAACTAACTCAAAAATTGCAACATTTATAAATTCAAAATGTTAAAAGAGTGTATTGACATCTCATGAAAATTCATGCAATCAGAATTGCAATATTTGTTTACAAGAAACGTTTGAAAGGCATATAAACTGCAAAACTATCAGGTTTATAAAGTTATTCCTATACTTAACTTCTTGCTCTTAAAAAAATAACATAATTTGTAATATGTATAAGAATGAACTGATTAAAAACAAATCAGATTTATTTCGAGAAAATATTTAACATATTATCGTGCTGAAGAATATACCAATTTTTGCAAAATAAAATTTAAAAAAAAATATTTTGGCTTATATTTTAAAGACAATATTTTTCGGTTGCGGAAGAAATATAGGAATGTTCTAACTTCCAAAAACAACTTCCAATCATTAATATGCTTAAGCAACTGTGAAAATATTGAAGAGGAAATATGTGCTATACTTTCGAAAGTATATAAATATTGCTTATTTTATGCACGTTATTTTATGCTATCTACTAATAATGGATGCCATTTATTAATATCCTCCAAGGACATAAATTAAAAATCAGTAGATGATTAATGCAACATAAATATTTTTTTTTTTTGTTGGAACCTACGCAGAACATTTAGGTAAAAATTAAGTTTATAATTCATTTTTTTACAATAAATATAATGAAAATACAATTATAAAAATTATTTCATTAGAAACGGGATTAGCAGCAATAATTCTGAAATAATACATTTTATGAATGTTCTAATTCATAAATAAACTTAAATAAATACACCTAATTTGCACACACATATACATCATGAAGATAGAAGCAATCATTATGGGGATTAAATGAACTGTTAATTAATTTCACATATATTTTTTTTTTTTTCCAAACTGAGTTCGATAACATCCTGTTGTAGTGCGTATGAATTGAGGGAAAAAAAAATTAGCAACAATAAGAAATACAGAAAAAAATGGCAACAATACAATAATAAATTAGATGCAGCTGTTGTGCAGAAAATATATTCGGGGTAATTAGAAGTGCTAGGTAATTCAATGGTAACTTCGCAAACTCAACAGTAAGAATCGAAACAATAACTGTCATATCTAAATTTTAGCTTATAATATTTTAATTTTTTCGGAGTGAAGTTTATTGTAAATATGTTTGCTTCTACTATTATCCCAACCACCAAATTATGGACATGCAATGTATGTAGAAGAATATTTCTACTTTTAGAACTTTTAATAAATCATTGTTATCAACAGCATCGTAGCATGCCTTATGTGTGCCATCAATGTGGGAGAGCAATGAATCAATTGGGTAACTTCAAGAGACACCAATTAGTTCATACAGGTGAGAGACCTCACTTTTGTCGACACTGTGGCAAAGCATTCTCACTTAAGGGTAACCGAAATGAACATGAGAGAATACATGTGAGAAAACCTTACTGTTATATGGACTGCAAAAGAGCTTTCAAGTGCAAACCAGATTTAGAGAGACATTTATTAGCTCATATAGATGGAAGCCTTCCCGTTTGTGAATTATGCAACAAAGCCTTCCTATGCAAGGGTAACTTAAATATGCATATGATAACTCATTCAGGAATAAGACCTCATGTTTGTAAGTTTTGCAGTAAAACATATAAACGCAAACAAGGTCTGAAAAAGCATGTAGAAAATGGTTGCGGAAGTTCCCCTGCCAACACAAGTCGTACGCTCATTTGGAGACCGTCCCGGACCTCATGTAAATGCACAAAATAAGACAATATGGATAATAATAAGGATATAGTATGAAGAAATTTTATCTGCATTCCTGAAAGTTCTTATTCAGATGACATATTTAATTTAAAAATATTATGAAAGCACTTTTAAGTTGATAAATGACATAAGTTTGGGAATAACTTTATTATTCTGCGTAAACAACAACATGATTGGTAAGAGTACAGTACTCGATTTGTTTTTATCAGTGACAGGAATGTATTTTAACAAATGTTTCAGATGCATTATTTAATTTAAGAAATTATTAATATTTAATATATGTTTTGAACTTTTAAATGCCATGAAATATTTTCGTAGCGAAACAATTTTTATTTTAGACAAACTTTAATTTTTAAAACTTTTTTAAGGATAATCATATCTAGTTCATTTTAAGTTTCATTAGTATTATAATTGATTAGATAAATTCATTTTTCATTTGTAATAGGTGAAATTTTAAACAATTTTATGCTTGTTTTATCAAACTGTACTATTTGTGACCTACGAATTTGTGTTACGTTTAGGTATACAAATGTTTTGTTATATTTCTTTTATATGATTAATAACGTTAGCTTAAATCCTTCTGTGTTGTTACTTTCATGCACAAAATAAGTAATATTATATTCTTCATAAAATAGATGTTTCTGTTTTGAGAATTTTGTAATTTTAAATGTGTGCTAATATGACAAACAAAATAAATATTCAATTTCTTAACAATGATCTTAATTTGTTATTCATTAAAACGTAACAAAACATGTTTTATTATAAGACAAAATTACTACAAACTGATATATTATACTAAAGGGATACCATGAATTTTAAATATTTCCTTTTGTTTATTAAATGTACCCAATAACTTTAAATTTAATTATTTTAAATTTATTTATAAAATTTAATTGAACATTACCAAATAATTTGTTTCAATGCATTAAATAGAGCAATTTTGAAAATAATAATGCTTTATTTTTATAATTTTAAAACGAAACAAACATTTGCTTCGAGAATAACATTTAAATCGTGTATTTATTTTGACAAAACACATTTCTTTGAAGAATTGTTCTTTAGATTTTTTGCTATTTTTAAAACAAAGATAAAACATTATTTATTTTGAAGCATAAAATTCCAATTGCATAATTTTGATCTTTTGTTCATGAATACTTTATTTTCGATTGCAAATTAGTGTGCTTTTAATGTATTTCAGTAACTTGTTATTTTATGCAGTGAGATTTTGTAATATAGACACATATAGAAATGAAATTAAATTTTTCGCAGTCTGATATTAAGTGTTGAATGCTGGTCTTAACTACAGCCTGAAAAGCTATAATTTAAGTTTTTAATCACTGAAATACATCAATTCTATATTTACAATTCGTAATTTTGTAAAATATATGGTAAATGTATTGTAAATTGAAACGTAGTTTAATATTCGCCTTTCTTTCTATAATCCTCAGTGCACAGGACAAACTTTCGATCAATTTAAAATGACATTCAAAAAAAAGGATTTTTAAGGACAGATGAAAAATCTTCAAATGCTTAGGAGAAGAATGAAGCGAAACTGTTTAAGAATATTGTAGACAGATAGATAAAGGCTGTTAAATATTCAAATAACATTCAGTCAAGAAATTAGTGGGCTTACAAATATTTAGAAAACTTTATAAATAATTAATTTATTCAATTTTTCATACAATTCACCCTAACAAAAAAAAAAAAGTTATAAACTTCAACTATATAAACCTTGGCGAATTATCCTGATAATTCATATTACAAATAATTTTTCCAATGTATTTTAAACAGCGTTTACTATAATTTAAGTCTGGATCTAATTAGCACTAATGCGCAGAAAATTGACTTTAGAGTGGCAAGCCAAATTAGAAAATGTATTTGATAGAACACTTGACTGGGCGCTTCGAGATGTATGCTCGCTCACGCTGCTTTACCTCAATTTATCCAAATGCTTTTTTGAAATACGACAAACAAAACAATTTATCAAAAGTGAAAAATAAATCTTTCTAAAGGAAATACTCTAAAACGCGAAATGCATTCATTTCTTTGTACAATAATTCAGAGTTCCTTATTTGTATACATAAATATGTTAGTGCTTGTAAATAAAAATTAATGTTTTCCCATGAACCTGAAAGTGGCTGTGTTGTCGAAATTGTTATATGTCTAAAAACGCCAAAACGTTCAGTTCATTACCCTGATATTTTTACGTCAAAAATGTTTTGAAAAGAATATTTTCACCAGCATTTGCTTTATTTTAAAATATAGGTATTGATCTAATTAGCCGTAGTCAGCAGAAAAGTGGCCTTACAGTTACATGCCAAAGCAAATCAGAGTATTTGATACAGAAGAAAAAAAAGTGGCTTATGGCTCTACGGTCATTTTGTGCATACTTTAGGCTAATTACACAGCGACATACAGTTTAACGTGGATTCCGAACCACTCACAAACATCCATGCCATCTCCAGAAATCGAACCTGAGGCCAGAGCGCTAGCCAATTGGCCACCAGGCCACAGAAAAAGTGGAGAAGTCAAGGTCCCAGAACACGATACGTGACCAAGTGATTAGATGTCCAGCTAATGTAAAAGATTACTTATGTTAGAATATGATGTCTGCGTATGTTGCCGTCAACGAATTAAGTGATAAGAATGGGAGACGCTGTGGAATACATCTGGAATTGACTTCCCTTTGTTTAGTGAGAGTTGAGAGTGATTTCTCTCTATGATATACAAATGCGGAGAAGTTATGTCGATGGCTTTTATTCAATACGTCTCTCTTGTGCATATCAGACGAACATAAAAATCATCGATATTTGAAAATTTCAATATGACTTGCTTAGGTTTCGTTTGGTTTGTCACTCCACTGTAATTTCTGCACACTTTGGGCTAATTAGACCGGACCTGCAAAATAAAATCAATTCAGATCCACTAACAAGCATCTATACTATCGCTAAACTTGCTTAGAAAAGCACCCATTTCACAAGCTACGAGAAGATTTAAAAGAAGCTTTTTTGTATCTTTTATAAAAAATTACATGTTATTTGATCCTTTTTATGTCTATCGTAGCGATTACAATACAAAGAAGGACAAAGAACAGTGTAGAACTTCATAATTAAGTCCTTTGTTCGAGTTTTATCAATTTCACATAGAAAGATAATGCAATATTTATCCTTCTTTCTCTCACAACAAAGCATCTGGTATTTTCTTTAAATATATTTTATTGCTCTTCTTAAATTAACCAATGAGCACCTACTCGGTTCAATAATTGCTGTAGAAAAATTATTTATATTGATAATTTTACTATTTTTATTCGGCTTTCAACTTTTATTCAGTACTGTTTTTCATTGAATTTTTATTGAATAAATAACTTCAATTTTGTTATTTGGATTTTTATGCAGTGTTTTATTTTCTTTCATTCATTTATATATTTCTTATATATTTATTTTACCTATTTTTGAAAGCGAGAAATAACTGAGAGTATTTTTTTTTTATTTTTACTGCATAATTAAGTAGAAAATAAGCAAGTCATGTTTCAAAAAGAAAAATTAAATTTGAAGAATCAGAATGCTGTGATTTTGTCAAAAATATTTCCATTTTTTAAGCCATTACCTGCAGATGAAAAATCAGAACAATTTTATACGAGTGAGAGTTAAGCATTCCAAACGAAGTACGGAATAAATCAGATACTCATATAAAATCAAAATGCACTTGCTAAAATAAATTCAAGAAGTCCAATTCCAATATAAGAGATTTATGGGCATCTTCGGGAATACCGATACATAGGACTGTATTACTACTATATTTTGATTACGATGATGTCGAAGATTATTGGAACTCACTGGCTCCGCCTCATTTGTGTGAACAATGTGGCAGAACATTTTCTAAAAAGTCAAATCTATACGATCATAAGAAAAGTCATTCTGAAAAAAGACCTCATGTTTGTAATAAATGTTTAAATGCTTTCAAATACAAAGGCAATTAGAATAAACATATGATGTCTTGTATCATGGAGAAGCTTGACAAACTCAGAGAAGGCATGGGCTCATCTGCAACTCCTGAGGACACGCCTAACACATCTGAAAACTAGTCGAATCTTTGACAGAGGAAACATAATTCTATTAGTTGTTGTTGTTTTTATCCCACTTGGTTGGCCAAGCCCACGAGCCCATACGTACTCATGATTGAAGAGGAAGGAAGCAGCTTCTGTTGTGATGGAGCACCCGTAGGTAGAAGTCTGACTTTGGCTCCTTGACGCTCTTACGGTCATAGGAGACTGCGACCCACGGCTTAAAGTGGATTCCGAACCACTACAAACATCCATGGCACCGCCCGGATTCGAACCCGAAACCGGTGGCACCGAGCGCCAGAGCGCTAGACACTCGGCCATTCAGGCCCCAAATTTTTGAATGCCAACGGCACGCGGTGTTCCCAGGTGGTCACCCACCCAAGTACTGACCGCGCCCAATGATGCTTGACTTCGGATTCTATTAGTAAAAAAATATTGTAGTAATAGAAAAATTTTCAAGAATATAACAATGTATTTTCATGCTACTGTCTCTTATAATCTTTCTTATGCAGAATAATAAAATTGCAAAAAATATATATATATATATATACTCTGAACTGAGCTAAGATCGTACTGAATGTTAAGTTAAAAATGCATTGAAGCAGGCTCAACAATAAAAAATACAACCTAAATTGCATTGAATTGTTTTGTTTTTTGAAATAAAAAACAAGCATTACATTTAATGCAGCACAGGTATTGTTTTAAACTGCAAAATAATTTGTAATGAATTTTTAATATTTGACTGCAGTTGCTCAACTGTCTTAAAATTGTTTTAAAGTATCATAAATCATTGTGTTTATAATGCATATTTTTAATCTGCATAGTTTATAATTTATTTAACTTTTCTCCAATAAAATTTAAGATATGTAAAATGTATTTTTATATTGATTTGCAGTACCCAACTTACTAAGTATTATAGTATTTGGTGCTTTGCAGATGTGAATTTTTAACAGTGCAATAAATGCTTATTAGTTAAATATTGTTTTTTTCAAATTACATTTACTAATTATGTGTCTATCACTAATTATAAATATATGCATACTTATTATAATGAGAACACTAATATCTTTCGTAACTTCATTTTTATTTTAAATAAGTATGCTCCTTTACAATTGTTAAATCAGGAATAACATGTTATAGTTTCATATTTTCCTTAATATTAAATACAAAATAAGAGATTTTGTTTGTAAATGTATGGTAATAAAATTATTAGCAATCAAAGCGTAACTATAAAATTATTTTATTAGCAATACAGATTAATTTGTAATCCCAATTTAATTGCAATCGGAATATTTTTAACTGACGAGATAACATTTTAACTATATTAAGTGCTATATTGCATATTTTACTAACAGGATGTGCCAATAATAATTTTAAAATATATTTTAGCAATGACCAATATATATATATACTACAAAATATTTTTTTGCTCGAAATACAGAAATTTTAAGATATTGATTTAAATATTTTTTTACGAATTTAAATGAATAGGAATTTATTTTAAACGAATATTTTTAACGTCATTTCCTAAGAAAATAAATTTACGTTATGTAAATTGCTTTAGATTGCTGGTGATTTACGAAACGGTATGTTCTGCTTATATTTTTAGTTTTTAATTATATTTCCTTTAAATTTTGTTCTGTTGAAAATGTCATATTTTTATTTATTTTAAAGTGTTGATCAGTAAAATTATCTTTATCCTTTTTTTCTGTAAGCGGAGTGATATTGCATAATAAAACTTGGTGACAACAAAATGTATTTCTGATTTGTGTGCTTATTTATTTGAAATTCGTTTTATGTATCGTTTAGTCTGTTATTGCAGTCTTTTAATGAATAAGACAGCTTATTTGAATGCAAATTTTCGTAAATATCTTCTCGAATCTTTAAAACAAATTCACCAAATAGTTTAATACACGTTAATTTAACCATAAAATTAAACTCATTTAAAGTGTTTACTAAGGAAAATAAATTTTCTTCTTAAGATTTTGTTTTTGAAATAAAATCAAAATTATTAATGTGTCAAAAGGGCTTAAACCTAACATGCAAATTTGTGGAAAGTAATCAAGTTCAACTTGTTAAATGATTCTTCACCATGTCATGGTTCAGCAGGTACTTCAGATTAAGGTTAATTTTAGGTATCGTATTGGCGAGTGTCATATTAGACAATTAGAAAAGCATATCTGCATGTTTTAAAAAGTAAATTAACATGTTATATTGAAATAAACAAAATCTCTAATTGTTATATTTTATTTTTTGAAAACAATCATTGCAGGTTTGACTTATCTCTAAAAATAATGTAGCAAAATAGGCAGGATTTTATCGTATCAACAAGGTTAAAGATTTATTCGAAAATAGTGATTCGATGTTAGAGGAATATAAGAGTAAATTGTAGTGCAAATGATATGCAAAACTAGCAGTTGGCGATTTGAGGAAGTTATATATCCCAAAATACGAATCGCTGTAACCAGTATTTTATTTGCATACATTGCATCATTACAGATTAAAACAACTGTTTCGTTCTTGTTACTATAAAGGCTTTTACTTATCTATTTACTAAATTCTTCTCTTTCAAAAACCTATCTTACCTTCAACAATTCCCTAATGTGCAAGCCAAATGTCTACATTATGAAAATATGAAATCATATCGATTAGCAAATCTACTTCAATCAATCTTATAAAAAAACATTTAAAAAAACACTAAATATTGTGGATATTTTCCTACTGTTGTATGTCAGTTTTTGAGACATAACACCTAATTTGTTTCTCAAGTACTCAATGGAGAATGTTTTTCAGAAAATTTGTTTGCCACTGTTTTTGTAGATGGTTAAATTTTTATCGCAAGTATATTATGCTCAATAAAGTTGTCTTACGAAATGCTCACTTCAAATAATAGAATTCACTAATTTTTGCTTATTATTTAATGATATTCTCTTCAAAATCAAACAAATTTGAAGGAAAAATATTTCTTTTACTGTGTTGAAAATAAATTAATTTAATTTATTAGTTCTCTGACTCTAAAAATCCTGTCTGTGTCGGACTTTGACAGTAGGTTAGCTGCGCATCAAATTAACATACATATATTAATAGTAAAAAATATACAGACAGCTTGACTTTAACGAAATATATTGGCAGCGTTAGAATAATTGGAATAATTAAATGAAATCATATTATTCCATTTAATTCCAATCCAAGGACAGTCCCGGCAACCTAAAAAGAAATTGGCAATTTTGTTTTTCCTATTTAACCCATTAAATAATTGGATTAGAAAACTTACAGCTACTCCTTCCTTTTATAGACAAAATAAAAATTAATGCACATCAATTTTTACGTTCAGTAATTTAAAATATAAATGAATTCAAAACAAGTAATATAAAAAAAAAAAATTAAAGTAAGTTGCAGAAAAGTCCTTTCCAAATGATTTTCATTCATTTTTTTCAAATTTTTCTGGCGCCATATATTGGTAGATTAACGTAAATCTAAAAAAAAAAAAAAAAAAAAAAAAAAACTAAAATTAATTAATTGAATTTAATTACTGAATTAATATTTGAAAAATTCTATTAACATCCAGTGTCATCGACTACAAGATAAAAAAATTGTATTTGAACTTGAGGGGATGAATAAAAAGTATTTTTTAAACGATTGAAAATTTGAACAAGATATATATAAGGAGAGTGTGAGCTATTAGAAGGAATTGAATAAAAATTATTTGAACATTTAGTAACAGTAAAACATGATTTTATAATACATTAAATTCAATTCTATGTACAACAACTGTGTGGACATTACTAAATTTACAAAGGACGCTTGTCAATCAAACACAGAATAACGCTTGTCAATCAAGCACAATCTACAATTCGGTGGTCAGTTGTGCAGCTACTGTAATGCACTCATGTCCATAAATTAAGGATAATGAAGTTCAGACAAAGAAAGAGACAGAAGCAAAACAAATTTGACTTATTTGTAAACTCTATTTATTAAACAAAAGGTAAAGAGCAAAAAAGATGCAATATGTTTGACATAATTAATAAAATTGCGATTTTTACTCTTTTTTTCCAGAAATTTGCAAAAAAACCTATTTACAAAAAACAGTATAACATGGTTAGTATGATGGTGACAACAGTGGATTTTTTGCCGAATGAGAGTTTGAGCTTGGATGCATGTAAAATAGAAATAATTGAGGTTGCAATCTAAAGATTATTTTCATTTTTTGCAAAATGAATTAATATTTCTACTTATTTTTAAACATTTTATTAATGAAAAAAAAATATTTCTGCAAAAAGAACAAAAATCCTGTTTTCCAAAAGGAAAATTTTATTGTAATTTTATTTTTTAATACAATGAAGAAAAATCATTTTTGTATTAATTTTGTGAAAAAGAACAAATGTTTTCCAAAAGGAAAAGTAAAATTTGAAGAATCAGTATACTTGTGACATGTTTCAAAATTGATATTCATTTTTTAACATGAGTTCTGGAGTATGCGAAGGAAAAATCAGAACAATTTTTATGCAAGAAAGAGTTAAGCATTCAAAACGAAGTTCTGCATATATAAAATCTACTTTCAGATACCCATATAGATTTGAAAAGCGCTTGCTAAATAAAAATTAAAATAATAAAAATTCCTTGGGTTCAATGTGGGGCCTGAATGGCCGAGTGGCTAGGGTTCTAGCGCTCGGTACCACAGGTTTCGGGTTCGAATCCCGGCGATGACATTATTGTTTTTAGAGATTATAAGTCAACTTTAAACCGCAGGTCTAGCAGGATCGTAGAGCTTTGCAGAGGTATTGTTACTCGGCGTCCGTAGCTTATCTTCAAGCTACACGATCCCACTGGGTAGTACTAAGTAAGTAGCATCGGTTGCCTTAAGGCATCAGATACTATTGTCTAAGTGTTTGCCAGCTGCATTAGAAAGAAAAAAAAAATTCTATCTTCAAATTCCAATATAACAGATTTAGGTGCATCTTCAAGACTAGCACCGCATGCGATTTTTAATACTTTAACTTAATTACAACATTTTGCTCAAAATAATATATTTCAGCTCAATATGGAATTCTCCTTAACTTGATCTCTGCTCACAAACATAAAAAGATGGTAAAAAAAATTGTGCATATTTTTTTAACTAAAATATAAAATTGATAGAATTTTAAACTTCATAATGCCAGATTAATTAATGCTTATTTAATGCTATCTATTTTTATGATGTTTGCCTATTTACAAATACCGAATTAGATTAAAATCAAACCAAAATTCCATTTATAAGTTCTGTGAATTATTTTTGAATTTTAGTTTGCAGTCTATGATTAAGTTCCTGATATAGTGCGTAGTTAAGAAAAAAAAATTGCATCAAAAGAACTAATGTAAAAGAAAAAAATATATTGGCAACACAAAATGTCGAACTAAGCATGTTGTCTAGACATATATTAAAGAAGTATCGAAAAGGTAAGAGTGACAGCTGCATTTAACATACATGCTTTAAAATTTTCGTTTTTTAGATTAATCCGAGTAGTCTTCGAAATGTCTTCTTCTGATACCACATCATCTGAAGAATCATTCACTTGCATGAAATGTGGGAAAAATTTGAACTTCGAAGAGATTTAAGAGAGCATTTCTTCAACCAGCATCTAAAACAGATTCACACTTGTGGATATTGTAAAAGGGTGTTCCCTTTTAAGAGTAAATTGAAGAGGCACGAGAGGATTCATACAAAAGAAAAGCCTTTTGTTTGTAACACCTGCAGCAAAAAAATTCACTGAATTGGGCAATTTGAACACTCATAAGAAAATTCACTCTAAGGAAGTGCGTTATTTTTGTGAAAATGTGGAAAAACATTCAGATTCACTAGAGAGAAATTTGTGAACTCTCATAAAAATTTCATACAGGAGAAATGCCTCATATATGTGAAGAATGTGGCAGAGCTTTCTCTTGCAAGTCAGGTCTAAGCAGACATAAGGAACTTCATACAGAAGAAAGAATTCACGTTTGTGACAAGTGTGGTAAAGCATTAA
Organism: Caerostris extrusa; assembly: GCA_021605095.1. Lineage (NCBI taxonomy): Eukaryota > Metazoa > Arthropoda > Arachnida > Araneae > Araneidae > Caerostris > Caerostris extrusa. The sequence continues at coordinate 348 of BPLR01011350.1, read as the reverse complement.
AATACAAGCGTGCGTTGAAGGCACATATGCTGTCGTGCGTCACAGAGAAACCTGGTAAACCCGAAGAAGGTTGTGCTCATCAGACGATTCATCTGCAACTCCTGAGGACAAACCTAGCATCTCGAAACTAGTCAAACGTCCCTAACTGAGTGAAATATCATCAATAACAAAATGAATATAATAACAATATAAAGCAAAATTGATTGTTCGTTGTGATTTCATATGTAAAACTGTATTTCCTTTGCTATTGACGTTTACAATATTTTCAACCAAGAATAATGAAATTAGGATAAATAATTCTCTCTAAATTGAGCCAAGATTGTTCTAAATGTGTAAGTTAAAATTGTA